>LYUA01000551.1:62535-74212 GCA_002093875.1 Calopteryx splendens | reverse complement strand
GAAGACTTCATTCAAGAAATACGCCGGGAAAGCACCAGATCTTTCATCAATTGAATTTTTGTGTATAGTGTAATTAAATGTACATTATGTACAAAAATTACCAATAGAAATATATTAGTATGGTGATGGTGGGTCAACATTAATGGGGTAAAAACATTCGGCAGCTAAGGTTGGCGGTGTCCATAGACCTCAACAAAATTCACTCCAATCCAATGTGCTAAATTAAATCTGGCGCTACAAGGATGCGGAAAAAATAATATGGTATTTAATTGGATACATTCATTTCCTTTGCAACCACAAATAAAAGGTAGTAAAAGATGGTTCTAGTTCCAAGTGTTTTAAATGAATTTATGTCCCCATAGCAGATCCTTATAAGAACGTCTGTAACCTGTAGGGCAGTATAAAAGGTGAGGGTGGATCTCACATGGTACTAAGTCTTCTGGCATGTGGAATTCACGCATTCTATGTGAGGTGAATATTTATCCTGCGACCCCTTGGGGTTTCCCGTCCATATTGTGTTTAACCTGGGAATCTTGCCTGGGTCTAACCATCCAAAGTCATCCCGCTTGAACCTCAGCCCCTTTGGTCAGCAGGCAAATGCTCAGCCCTCAAGCTATTGTACTCATGATCCTTGGATGAATAAATGATCGTAACTCTAAATTTAAAGTGATACATTTACGACTATTAATGATGCCTCACTATTTAGTGATAAATAATGAGCCACGTGGATGTTAGAATACTTTGAAGCTGCATGCAAGGTATTCATGATGGTGCACTGAATGAGGGTTTGAACAAAACATTGAAAAATTGTACATGAAATGATCTAAAATGAAAAAGATAAATGCGTAGAACTTCAGTTGAGGGGATGAAATGAACTTTGATGAGCTTATTAAGTGCTTAGATGTGCTTTCATTTCAGAAGGAATGCAAAAACATGGTTTATTTTATAATATGTTAAAGGTATTACGTATTTTGAGTGCATAGTTTGAAAACATGGTAATTATGAAAAAGTTAAAAAATAATACACTGTCATGATTAAATACTTAGATCCCACATTGGATATGTAATGAGCATTTGGATCCATTTGAGAATTCATTGATTTTGAAAGTGAATGAAATACAAGAAAAGGTTGCCCATTTGTAGTCAAAACTACACTAAAAATATACAAAGTGTCTCACAATTATTGAAAAATTTGAGTGGGATCCTTTTGGAAGCATGAAGGCTCAATTCATGATCAAATTTATTGCAAAGAGATAACTCACGCAAGTATAATGGAAAAAATAAAAGTTATTAAATGTCAAACAATATAGGAATCATTTTCCCCTGAAGCAATGCACATCCAAATGCAAGCATAAAAATCATTTAAATATTACTCTTAATAGTTCTCTTTTTTTCCATTTTCCATGACTGTGGTTTGACTCTCTCTGTCATATACCATAGCAGGAGATTGAATATATTTAATTTACTTAGATCCTACAACAATTTATAAGTTATGATAGCAATAAATATAGCATTTAATATTTAAACTTGGTCATTCATCGATAATTTTGTTTTGCAACTTATAGCTTTCTTCTTTTTATTTATAGACTGAATTAACCTGTCAGAGGATACAAGAATTTGAGACTCAGGCCTCATCAGACTTGGAAATGAGAAATAATAAGATTGACGAGCTCCAAAGGGTAAGTTTGACATGCTTAAGCTGACTTTTCTCGCAAATATATTATTTAAACTAAATTTGAACCAGTATCTACTAATATTGTTTACTCAAGAGTGATGTAATTTTCAAATATCTTGATTGTTGACTCAAATCTTATAGTAGGTAATTAATGGTATGATGTTTCCTGACAGTCTGTTCCTAGGCATTTCATAATGTGGTCATTGTATGGGAAAATGTGTAGTGAAGTATCATTTGTGATAAGAGGTTGTTTATATTTATTACATAATGTTCTTTTGGTGAGATTTGGAAACATCTCAAATTTTATTTACAATTCGTAGCAATATGCAGTATACAATAGTGCATGAGACAATTCATTTCTTCCTTTGTGTAGCCAACTTCATATAATGGTGTAACAGAGAGCATGTTCTTAATGTTTAATCATGTTAGCAGTCACCAGAATCATTATAGGCAATAGATAAAAATTGGGCATTGATAATTATGGGTAAGTAACCAATCACACAAGGAATTGTAACCAAGGAGTAAATATTGAATTGAAAGTAGTGACTTGTAATTCCACGTAATTGTTTCAATACTAGTAATAATTTTATGGTTACATCAATGGTCATAGCAGTGATGAGTGGATATCACTATCAGTAATTATATGTGCATTGTGCATGTAAATTATGAATAAATCTCCTTTCCAGAATAGTATTTCCTTCTAATGGGGTACAAAAAGTAATATTTCTTCCATTTTGAGAGGGGCTATAGTCTGTGGTAAAAGAAGTGTCAAGACTGAATAACCTCCTTTTCATAGTTGTTAAAGAATATTAAAAAATACAAAATATTATGCTGCTATGCTTTCACAATAGAGAAATTTTCATACATTTTATTCGTTTTGGTTTAGTTGGACTCATTGATGTATTTGTTTTTTTTTTTACAATGCAGCAAGCTGATGAGTTGAGGCATCAACTGCAGGCACAACAAAAGGCCATGGATCAACACAAGAGCCACATAAACAAGTGTATAGATGTAGTGAAGAAACTTCTCAAAGAGAAGTCGAATATAGAGAAAAAAGAAGCGAGGCAAAGATGTATGCAGAACCGTTTGCGGTTAGGCCAGTTTGTGACACAGCGAGTTGGGGCCACATTTCAGGAAAACTGGACAGACGGTCATGCTTTTCAGGAGCTAACTAGGTGAGTGAAGATAGTAAATTTAATGGTAAATATTTTCTTTTCCATATCATTTTGAAGGGTTTGTGTTTTGGTTTTTAACTACAAAAGTTCTGTGGATATTACACTGCATTCCTAGTTTGTTTTCATAAAAACTTATGAAATTTTGCACAACCTATCTAATTATGATAGACATTATACTTGTTTTTTCTTTTACATCTCTCAATTTATTCAGCCAATTATTCATAATGAGGGATAAAGATACTACTCTTTTTAGCAACATCAGTATAGGAAAGCTTCAGTGAGCATAATTCCAAATTACCACTAACAGTAGCCAATATCATATACAGCAATGCTACTGATTAAAATCAATGCACCAGTTTCCCCTCTAATTAAATGCTTTTTACATAAAAATACCAGCTTTGCGTGTCCCTTTCTGGGTGATTCCTCTAATGTAAAGGTCAACTTAATTGATGTTATTTTGTGTATAATTTTATCAAACTTGCTGTTACACACCTTGCTTTATGCTAGCAGAATCAGTTTACCAGTGGTTTTGTATTGGAAATCATAGTTTTTAGGAAAAGAAATTTGGTGAGTTCTGCAGATTCAGGCTTGAATAGATGCTATAGGTTTTAATTCTATGTAGAGAATGGATTTTACAATAGTCCCAAAGCATTTTTCTACCAATAACCAATCTACTGTGGCTTATTGGTGAAAAGGACTCTTTGACACCTGAGAAAAAATTTTTAAAGTTATTTTTTTGCTCTAAATAATAAAGCACCTGTTAAGTGAGCAACTGAGTTTTAAAAACCTAATCCAAATGAAACTGCAAACTGAACAAAGAACATTCCTTAATAAGATCTTAGTATGCCGAGTAGGGTTACTGTGCATACCAGTACTACATGTCTGTATAAATACTTTGCCAACTTTATCAGTTTGAATTTCCATTTGGCATTTGCGATTGCATTCCATTTGCCCGAACTAACTGTAAATGCTGGAGACATCGTTTTTATGATAAATATTTCATATATTTTTGTGAACTGTTATTTCCAAAATGTGTGAAGAAGAGGGAAATGATTTAATGGTGCATTGAGAAAAAGTATGTATTAAGACTCAGTCTGTAGAGACAAATAACTCTCATTTAATGGAAAAACTAATATTTGATTTTTTAAGGTAAATAATGAATTACAAACATATTAAGTTTGTGTTGGAATCAAAAGTCAGCATTTGTGTTAAAATTCTTACATAACCTGAACGATACATTGAAAGAAAATATGAGACAGTTTTTTTTAAGACTTAAATAAAATAGGGAATGCAAATTTGTTATTAAACAAACTTTTAATATCAAATAACACACATTTTAAGCATGTTGGTTTGATAAGTGTAACCATAAAAGAATTTTGGTGTGGAAATATTTTATGGTCATGTCAACTAAAATACTTTTTTTTTTGATCAATTGTGGTGCAGGCGGCAAGAAGAAATAACTGCAGAAAGGGAGGAAATAGACCGGCAAAAGAAGTTGCTTTTGAAGAAAAGGCCATCAAACAGTGAAACAGGACGGAAGCGCAATTCTAGTAACCAGGGCAGTGCGGCAGCTGCAGCGGCGGCAGCTGCGGCTGCAGCTCTCCACAATGGCACAGATTCATCGGCCACTTTCCTAAAACCAGATGCCATTAGGGAGTTTTCATGGCAGGAATACTACGAGGCTGATGAAATCTTAAAGGTGAGTGTTCCTGCCTAGCAGGTCCCTCCTTGGCCCTAATTTGTTAAAGTAATGTGAATTTTTATGACTGTTCCCAAAGATGTCTTTACTATAGGTTTTATACTGATTAGTATTCAATTTTGTATAGTACCAAGAAACTATTATAAATTGTAGGATACACAGCACTAGAAAGAGTTAGCAATATTATTTGCTGAAGAAAGTATTATCAATACATTTTTCAAAACATTTCTTTTGGAAACTGACCATAAACATTAGTGCCAATCTTTGGACCAAAGAAATGGATTACCTATACTAGGGGTTAGCCGTTAGTGAATTTATGCTGATTTTTTAGTCTAAGAACTCCTTTCTTAGTATGGATGAAAGGAATGAGGTCATACTGGAACCTACATTATTTTATTAATAATCTGTCCAAGGATCACATTACAAGAATTATCACGTAATAAGACACGTCAAGAGGATAGGATACCCTATGAAATTACATGATGGGCATAGATAGAGACATATGCTTGGTACACCAGTATATAAACATAATCATCTATCAGACAAATATTCATCGATGGAATAATATAGCTTTTCGTGGAGAAAATTTTCAACCCTACGTTTGAATGCTTGGTTTGACTCTATGCCCTTTAAATCAACAGGCAATTTGCTATAGTAAATTCTAATGCTCTGTTGGGCCCAGCTTTTTGTTGCTTGTTCTTACATTTGATGGATGAAAGTTGGTTAAATTTCTTGTATTATGTTGATGAAAGTCTGAATTTAATGAGAACTTTTAAATTTTTTCTTGCAAACATTAGAACCGACAGAAGATATACACAAGGGAAAGGAAAAATTTTTAATAATTTAACAATAAGTCTATATGATTTCTGAGCAATGACTCTAATTATGCATTTTTAAATTTTAAATATTTTAATAGAATGTGTGGATGAACCTCAAAATATAATATTGTAATACATGTGAGATTAAAATACCTGTAGTATAGGGTCAGGAGAGCATCTGTACTTATGGAATGACGTAAATATCTGGCCAGATAACATGTTGAGCTGAGCTTCTTCATGAGAGATTCAATGTGATGTTCCCATGAAAGGTTGGCGTTCAGAATGAGACCAAGAAATTTTGTGGAGGAGACCTGTTCTATGGATTTTTAATCAATTTTTACCGATAAACTTACTTCAATTTTTTTGTAAGAGAATTGAACGAGTTGGGATTTATGAACATTTAGCTGAAGATGATTATCTCTGTACCATTTAGTGAACTGTGAAGTGATGAAGAGTTTTCAATTAGAGCATTACACTTGGGTGAAGAGAGTAACTACAACCATAGTAGACGTATATTCTCGTTTAAACATAGTCACCATAACGTAGTACAAGAAGTAAGGTCATTAATGCGTATTAAAAATAACACAGGATCCAAAATAGATCCCTGGGGAACTCCTATAAAGCAAGTCCCATTACTTGATGGATATTGAATGCCATCTACTGCCAGGGAAACATATTTGGTGTGATTGAGAAGGTTAGTCTTTATCCAGTTGTATGGTGGACATCTGATTCCTAATTTATCAATTTTACTGAAAAGGCATTTATGATTGACATAGTCAAAACCCTTTGAGAAATCAAAAAATATTCCAAGGATTTTCTGTTTGAGGTCTAAAGATGCTAAGATAAAGTCTATGGCACATACATAAGTCTATGGCATGATACATTTGCACGATGCTGTAGTTGTGGATTTGCCATTCCTAAAACCAAGTTGGTTGGGGGATAATATGGAATGTTTTCTTGATAAGAAACTAAATGAATGAAAAAAACCTTTTTAAAGATCTTTGCTAAAACATTTTGCAATGTGATCGGTCAAAAATGTTTAATATCATGGGGGCATCCTTTGTTCTTATAAATAAGAACTATTTTGGAGTGCTTTAAGAATCTTTCAAGTCTTTAAGAGACATAAAAATTCATTTATAAAAAATAATAACCGCTCTTTTATAATTACTTTATTTTATCCATATGGTGAATGAAAATCCAACATTGGGTTTTTATTTTATGAAACTCAAAACAAGGGAAGATAAAGTGTTGACTCAGGTAATGAAATTTATTATGACAAGTTGGCCTGGAAATATATCCCTTTACCAAGTGCAAAGATTTAGGTTAGTAAAGAATGGACTTTGTGTCCTGAATGGCTGCTTATTTACAAAGATAATATATTGGTTGTCCTTATTTTTGAATTGAAGTAAAGGAACTTCACAATTCTCATCTGGTGGTTGTTAGTACACCCTCATTGGCAAAGAATTGTTCCTGGTGGGCTGAGACTACTTCCTGTGATGTGAGGGACAAGAGACTAGTTCATGTGATTTTGTGAAATGTTTTAAGCTTTGCTATAGCGATCAGTCCTTATTCCTTAAGGTTTGGCCCATTGAGGCATGGGGTAGAGTGAATTTAGATTTTTTGGTCCTGTGCATAACAGTAAACCCAAAATTTTAGTTTCTGACAATGGTGTTCAGTTAATGCAGTGTAAGGAATATCAGGAATTTTGTTGTAACAAAATATCCTATGTAGGGCTGGTGCTTGTTAGGATCCCTCAACTAATGGCCTGACTGGAAGTGTGGCCATAATTTTTAAAACTTCTGTTTTGAAGGCCCTTCACTTAAGACAAGATGTCAACTGAAGTTTGAATAATTTCCTGTTATCATATCACCCCAAATACCACCATTGGTTTGGCACTCTGTCAATTAATGTGTGGTGTTAAGGACTAGGTTTAAGGTTGCCTGTGAGTTTAGGAAAGCATTGAGTCAATATGGACTGAAGCTTCTAAGAATGTGGTGTTCACAAGATAAGAAAATTTTACATTGAGGAAATAGAACTGATCAGACTTTTTCCACCAATAACTTGGTGTTTGTATAAATGTGAAGTTGGAAAAAAATGACTAGTGTACAGGAATGCTAGTAAAATTGTTGGGTAGTAGGCAGTATTTGGTTAAATCTTTAGAAGATGAAAGTGTTTAAAAAGGTCTGTTAATCAGATAGTGGATAATAAGATTGGTAATAATGAGGAGAGTCACCAGCCACAAGAAGTAAGAGAGTAGTTTTTCCTCAATGTCCTAGTAGTACTCTGTCAAATGGAGTGATTTCTGTTGTCCATTTATCTAGCAGTCACTCATTTAATTTATGTATTTCACAATCTCTAGTGAGGTACTGTTTGCAAAATATGGAAACAGGTTACACCCAAGCCTGTAAGAAGACAAAAGCACCTTAATTGTCTTTCATATTCACCTTGGTAAAGTTAATTGGTTATGTGGTAATTTATTTGGGTAATTTTATTTGATATGAGTTGTTGTGATTTATTGGGTGTTAGTTGAACTGATGTCTTTTTTTTGCATTGAAGCAGCACTGATAAGCACAATGAAGTGCTGTATGTCTAAGTTGGTATGTGGTGTGTGTACAGTTAGGTTGGTAATGTTTTTGTGGCAGTTGAAGGGAGAGATGTCATATGTGGCCACATGGCATACATGTTCCAACCAGTTTTCAGAACTATTGTCTGTACATGAGAATTAAATGCAAAATTGTCAAGAATTTGACATTCTCATTTATTACATAATGAAGTCCAGGGATGGGGTGAGGGCTTTTGCAATTTGTCTTGCGTGACATAAAACTAGCCAAATGCCATATTTTTACTCTCCTCTGTTAAATACATTAAACTTTTGTAAATTCTTGGAACTCAGCATTGACTTCAATTGACTGATAGCATTGACATTGACTGCAATTCTTGTAATGATGATAAATGTGTGTGTTTCATTGATTTTCAGCTCAGGCAAAATGCGTTGAAGAAAGAGGATGCAGATCTTCAGCTGGAAATGGAAAAATTAGAAAGGGAAAGAAATTTACACATCAGGGAATTAAAACGGATACACAATGAAGATCAGTCTAGGTTTGTTCATCTCTTACTCAAGTGTTTTGACTAGTTTTTCTTCTTAACTATCTCTTACGTATGTTTTTATTCTTTCTCCTTTCCATAGGTTTAATAATCATCCAGTGTTGAATGAAAGGTATTTGCTGCTGATGTTGTTGGGGAAAGGCGGTTTTAGTGAAGTTCATAAAGTAAGTTTCTTGGTTGAAATTTTGTGAACCTTTTATAACTTCATGTGGTTTTCCTACTTATTAAAAATGTAGTGACTAAATGGCAACTTGTGTAAATGGTGTTTTATTAACCTTAGTTCCATACCTTGTTGTTGTTTTAGTTGCTCATTTTTTAATTTGTACTTCTTAGCATTTTTTAGTTACATAATGTTGTTATACTAACCAATGACTTTGGATGTATTTTGGGAAATAAAAGTAATGCCTACATGTGTTATTTGTTTTAGGCGTTTGACTTGAAAGAGCAGCGGTATGTGGCATGTAAAGTCCATCAGTTAAACAAAGATTGGAAAGAAGACAAAAAAGCGAACTACATAAAGTAAGTATTACTGCTTGACCTTAAATATTTTATGTATTTAATTTTGCTTATCAGGTGCTTAAAGAGAATGTGCTGTGACAATTGATTAAACACCCATGTATTCATGTAAATTTCTAATCAGTTAATCAGAAAATCTCTGTTATTGTTGCCATTGTGACTTCTGTCGTACAGAAGGCCACATTTATGGTCCCTGTATTGACAAACGTGATTGATTCAATGCTGAGATAATCATATGGGTCACATCAGTGAAGAGATTAGTTTTTATTGTATATACTCCTTTTATAATGAAATGAGATTTCCTCTACTGAAAAATAAGTCTGTTATAATCAAATCTTGTTGTAAATAGAGGAAGTTTTGTTTTAGCATTCTCCCTAGGAATTAATTTCTCTATGGGCAACCTAAATTATGATGTTATGTTATTGATGAAATCAAAGTGTATTGGTAGTCCAATATTAAAATGGTAGGCATTATTCTAAGATAAAATTCATCTCCTTTCTTTCTCCATAGGCATGCCCTTAGGGAATATAACATACATAAATCATTGGATCATCCACGGGTTGTGAAGCTTTACGATGTGTTTGAGATCGATGCAAACTCTTTCTGTACAGTATTGGAGTATTGTGATGGCCACGACTTGGACTTCTATCTTAAACAGGTGTGAACTTTAAATGCTTCTGTATTCAATTGAACAAAGATAAACATTTGGCTTTCCAATGTAAAATATGTACTTAGCTCTTAATTTTGCTGTTCATGATGATACAATTATTCCCAGATAATAAACATGATGGGTGTTTCAAGACGGGACTGAGACAGCATTATATTTCAACTCATTATAAAACCAATAATTAAAGTAAATGGCATGTATAACATTGTTTTTTTTATTTACAGCACAAGACAATTCCTGAACGGGAAGCAAGGTCAATTGTTATGCAGGTGGTGTCTGCTTTAAAATACCTCAATGAAATCAAACCTCCAGTCATACATTATGACCTGAAGCCTGGTAAGTTCATTTGAAAAATAATATATTAAGAGCGTACAGTAGTGCAAGGTTGCTCGAGGCCCAGAAAGCCTAAGAATATTTAAATTAATATTTTTGGGATTTGGGGATTAAATTCCAGTAGTTTAAGAATTTTCTGGTAAAATATTATTCATTTTAATGATGCCTATTTATGTTTCTTTTAAATTTATTAAGAACATTTGTTCTGCAACTTATTCAAAACAAGTTCTCTTTGTAAATTCTAATTTTAAAAATATATGAACTTTTTCACCATTAACTGCTTTAATGTTGTTAGATATTTTTGGAGTTGATGAGATCAGTTTATTGGTAAAAATAGCTGTGAAATTTATACTTTTATTGAGGGAACTGGCTACTTGTTTCATAGTTTTTTAAATGATTCTCTCTAAAATATTTATTTTTTTGGAATGGATAAAATTTGTATTCATTTATATATGAAATTGTATGGAAAAAACTGCAAATTGCTTGTGTGGATAAGTAATTGTGCTATTTACTTAATAAAGAGAACCCTTCTATTGAAGCTCTTCCCGTTTAATTCTCAACAGAATAAGAAAGTATGTGATTCTTGCTTTGGTTGAGTTTTCTTAGTTTGTCTCTTCTTCATATGGCTCTGGTTATAAATCAGGGCATAACTTAAGAATTTTCAATATAATTTGTTGTGTGTCGTCAAATTGGTAGCCATGCATAAATAAATTTACATTCAATAAGGAGTGAACCATTGCCATTGTAGAGACTTTCTTGGACAAGAAGGAATCGAGTTTAATTGATCCATTAAATATTAATTTTCAGGGAATATCCTATTAACGGAAGGGAATGTTTGTGGTGAGATCAAAATCACAGACTTCGGCCTAAGCAAAGTTATGGATGAGGAGAATTATAATCCAGACCATGGAATGGACCTAACATCCCAAGGAGCAGGCACATACTGGTTTGTAAATTTAGTCTTTTTTATGTATTGGAGAACAGTGAATTAGATTGTTATCTGTAGCTTCGTGGAGTTATCATGTGGCATTTTTTTACACAGCTATAGTTGGATTTAAAGTCTATTATAAGCATGTAAACTGAATCTCAGTTTTTATATCAATAAATATTCTCCTAACATAATCTGTTCAAAATTTATTATAAGCAGCTTAATGTAGTTTCATAATTTAGTTTAGTTCATTTTTATTATGCATAGCATACTTTAAAAGGAGCATTGAGCATTTAAAATTTTCTAAGTCCAAAAAATTTCTTTAATTATTATCAAATAAAGAAAATTTATTTTTTTTATGCTGCTCTAGGTCTGCATCCTTTAAAAACACTAAAACCTGGTTGATCACATGCAAACGCGATCTGTGCAATTATGGATTAGTGGACTGTTTATCTTAAATTTTAACTCTCTGTTGAGCCCCGACTAAACACCAAAATCGGCAAATGCCTCTCACCCGCTGTGGTCGCGGACCCACACTCGGTGCCCAACAATCCGGAGGCAGCTCTCGTCGCGGGATTTCCAGACGATCCTCGCTGTGCCACGTTCAAACGCACACTCACACAACACAACAAACAACGCAACTCTCTCTCACACAACACAACAAACAACGCAACTCTCTCTCACACACACATATGTGTTTATATATATATATAACTACACCAGTGGCACCGCCAAGTGGTGGCGAGGCTCAACATCAACCAT
>LYUA01000551.1:44060-57587 GCA_002093875.1 Calopteryx splendens | reverse complement strand
TGCAATTGAATGTCAATAGCGGAATCCAGATTCAAGCAACGACTTACTTCAAATTCCGATAAGGGCAGTAATTCTTCACGGAATTGTTTCCATTTTTTAACGACTTCCTCAGGAGGGGGCTCATCCCAATCCATTCCGCATTGCCAAAGATATTGTAGAAGCCATCCCAGAAAACAGCGTTGGCACTGATTTCATGTGTGTCTAAATAAAATACAATCTAATATTTTTCTGTATCTCCTAGTATTTTCCACGTGTATGGACATGCATTTTGACAGGGTTTGGAACCAGGGCCTAATCAAGGATCCTCATAACATGTGCACATTATCATATCAATGTGATGGATAGTTGGAGAACCTGGAGAAAAAAAACACTTGGCAATATCCACTTATACTTTTATTTTTCATGACCATGGCTTCATTGCTATGCACAATTATCAGGTGAACTCACACAAATATTTTACTCAGTATAGATACAAATTCAAGAGAGGATGAAAGAACAGAAAAAGGGGTAGGGGTATGTGTGGGTGATTGGTGGTCCAAGGAGTAGGGGAAAGGGTTTAGAGGAGGGAATTTTGTTGATTCATTGATGCTTTTAGTGGGGAAGGATGGTGGAAGGGATGAGTGGCATATTTAGATGGCCTCACAATGGACTCCACTCTTTCTCCAATTCCAGCAGATATCTACATGAGCATCTTGGAAAATTATTTATTTTCCTCTAGAAATCCCCTAACTAAATATGCTGAAATTAATCTATGCACTTTTCACTGATCACTAGAGCTGTGTCCCAACAACTGTATTTGCAAAAAAAATCACTCACAAAAAAAGATTGTTCATGCTCAAGATATATTTTTCTTAAACTCATTCCCTGGCAAAGGTCTTATGCTTTGACACGCTTATTTCCTTCTCCTTATATTAATTCTTGCTAGCATGGATAACCCTGTATGGAGCACTCATGATTCCCATTATTTCAGTCTTTTTGGTCATTGTAGCATATAAATCCTTGTGCTATGTAATCGGTCCATCCGGACCTCATTAATAGGTCTAACTTTAATGTTTGGAATCCATTCCTTGTGTTTACCTGGCAAAGGATTTTGAAAGTATTAGGTCTGAGTATGTAGAAAAATGGTATTTTCTGATCCCTATATTAAGAAATTTGAGTAGCCATGATTTTCATGTAAATTTTCCACTTTTAATCTCCTTCTAAAATACAACTATAGCAGAGCTAATTCACTTAATTACATAGAAAAAGTAATAGATTATAAACATACAGAAATAAGATCTCGCATATGATATACAAACATTTTAAAAAATATGTATGCATATTATAAATATTTTATACATGTACATCAGTCATATTTTTAAAAGTATGTATATCCACTTGGTTTGTGTTCTTAACAATGTTTTCTCTTTTTAGGTACTTGCCTCCTGAATGTTTCGTTGTTGGAAAAAATCCTCCAAAAATTTCCTCTAAAGTGGATGTGTGGAGTGTTGGTGTGATATTTTATCAATGTCTATATGGCAAAAAGGTGAGTACCCTGAGTGCACCTGAAATTATTTGCATTCAAATTTAAAATTCATAAAATTTCATATGTTCTACAATATTTATTGTAATGGTATGAATCATGAAGGTAATGCACTGTTATAAACTTCAAAGCCAAAAAAAATCAATTCCAGTTCCAGAGGAATATTAAATAAAATTTGATTCAAGATAAATTGTATCAGATCCTTTTTGAATTTTAAAATAAGTAGCTGTTGTGTTAGAGCATACATTTTAAACTCCTTTCGAGGTGTCCCCTTGCTTAAGAAGTTATGGGAATAATATATTGATTCTTGCTTGCACTGCCATCTGTTATGTGTAGGCTAAGCAGATTTGCTGCTGTTTCTCATATGTTGAGCACCACACTTGTAGAACTATGGTTTATAATTCTATTCCTTTTTCTGCAACTCATTTATATGAATGTTTGAGTCCTTTCTTAATAAATTCAATACTGAAAAGTTGATGTGTTTATTGGACACTAAATATAGCTGTCATAGCCTGAATCATAACTTTATTTTCTTATTGAACATTGAAGGTGTCCATTTCCCATTTTAATTCGACCATACAGTTGAGATAGTGATGGAATGGAGATTAAGATTCATGCAGAGTTTTATAAAAATGTTCTTTTTGTTAAATAGCATTCATATAATTTTTTTTGTGTTATCTCTTTAGCCCTTTGGACATAACCAATCTCAGGCAACCATTTTGGAAGAAAACACAATTCTAAAGGCAACAGAAGTGCAGTTTGCTAACAAACCAACAGTCAGCAATGAGGCCAAGGTAATGGATTGATGTAAATTAAAGTATTTTATTGCAATAGAAAGGGACATGTGATCTTTTGCCATTGTTTATACTTCCATCATTTTATTCCAGTTCAAACCTGCTTAATTGTACATGTATTGAAATTCTTTTTCCAATTATTATGGATTGACAGTGAAATTTAAATTGCCGAGTTTCTCTACAACTAGGATATTTTCAGTTTTCAGGGTAACCTTAAATTGTTCAAATTTTTCCCAGTTATTTTACTCCTCCCTCATCTCCTTTGTAATGATTCTTAAGATTTGAATCCCCATCTTGTCTTCAGTTATTTTGTTTGCTTCTATATGCATAAAGTGAGCACATTAATAAGAAAAAGACATTTAGACCATACATTGCATACAAGTAGTAGAATGCAATTTTCATTGTGATTACAGTTCCTCCCCGACTTACGCGATTAATTCGTTCCGAAAATTTCCAAAAACAGTGTATGTCAAATTCCTCAAATGTCATTCACTGGGTCAAGTACCATACATTCGCGTGTTCATTTATACGCANTGTCATTCACTGGGTCAAGTACCATACATTCGCGTGTTCATTTATACGCATTCATAGATACGATATATACTAAGTGAAGAATGTCATCTATTGACCTGATATTCAACTAACTGAATATGCTTGATTTGCCCAGCGTTTTTGTTTTCCTACGCATTTCAATGCGTGACGTCATATTTTTGTCCAACGGTGTATCTGCGGAATCGTGTAACTCGAAATCATGTAAGTCGGGGACTTACTGTACTGATGAATTCAAGTTAATTGCCCTCTTTCTTGAAGACCTAAATTCCATTCTTATTCTTATTATTTCCATTGCATGCTTGAAAAATTTCAATCGCCAAATACATTTAAAAATATTTATTCACTATGGAAATGAGTCTCAGTAGCGAATATACACATTTAAATCTCAAGTCATCACTTTTTCGGACTATCAGGTAAAGATTTGGACATGGGTGCAGTATAAAATTTTTTAAAAACCCACAAATTATTAATTCAATAATTGTACACCACCTTGGTTATTATTTCTACTCTCAATGTCTTTATTTTTTTGTTTTTTAAATTTCTTCTTTTTTGTTTATAGTGCCTTTACTTTTCCTTATAAACAAACCCTTATTAGTGTAGTGTTCAAATTTTTTCTTCCAGTGATTTTGTAAGACTCAAATGAGCTAAGTGCTTTGTTAAAGCTTGACACTGGTTTGGGTAATCCACACCATGATTAGAGCCATGTTGCCCTTCCCAACCACAACTTCCACTTCATACTACACTTGTTTCTTCCTGACAAAGCATAGCACCAGCCGCAAATTCCTAGTCTGCAAAAACATGGTGTTAAAGGTTACATTTGTGATGCTTGTTTACAGCCAATTCCTGTATTTATCAAATGGGATATCATATCCATCACTTTACAATCTTGTCTCACCCTTTTTCATTGCCTTTCTTGTAGCAACACTTGAAAAAATCATTTCTTGATTGCAGACAAGTCTAGTTGTTTCCAAGCTGAAACTGAAAATAGTGTGAATGGCCTGCAAAATGCCATCAATCTAGAATTAAAACCTTTTCCCCTGCATTCAGCACTGCCCTCTGGGTACTTAAGTACTTTGCATGTGCTTTAAGCACTTTTACTCACTCATTAAATACCATAAATTCTCAAGAACCATGCACACATTTTTCCCTGTCAATCGGTGCCAAAAATTCAGGTGTGCATGTGACATGAGGATTTCTCATTGCAATGGTATTTATAGCCAAAGAAACATGACAGTCAAATGCATTCCTAAAGACTTTTGTTTCAAGTTTGTGTATTTTCTAAACAATTACAAGATTGTTTCCCACAATGAAAGAATGGAAAACAGTCAGTAAAGAAAAATGAGCATGTACAAAGATTCTGACTAAAGGTATTTCATAGAAACAAAATACCTATATCAGTAATTTCTTGGCTGAGATTACTTTGTTGCAGTTCCAATGCTTGGCCGAATAGATCTAATTACAAATCATATATTCTGCTTCATGTAATTGAAGGAGAGCACCTATTTCAACCTATATTTTGGTTTAATGTTCCATTAAAGATATGCTTACTCTATTGTTCAATGTTTAAATACTAAATCATTTACCCAACACTGGAATTGGGTGATATCAAATTACCTATTAAGGCCTGTTTACATGGGGCATTTATTGCTGCAATAATTGCGGAAGCGATTGCACAGGAATATTACATGTTCTATTTTTCCTGCAATTGAACGTGCAAGTTCACCAATAATGCTGTGCGCGTTCACAAGCGTGTTAATAACGTCGTTATTAACCCCTGTGTAAACGGGCTTTTAGAACAACTCTGTCACAAATGAAAGGATGCATGCAAAATAACTGCTATGTTTATTACTTTGCAAAATCTCTTGAGAATATTTCAAAGTTGTTTATGAAAAAGAGGATACTACAAAGAAAACACGATAAAAATACAAAATTAGTATTGGTGGTATTTTTAACTGATCTATTTAAAAAAAGCTATAGAAATGACAAATTCCCTAATAGTGGTATTTAAGTAATAAAATTGCCTTCAGTGATATGTAGTATGTTCGATAATTTATATTAATTATTAAAGCTGGCCTGAGTGTTGAGCATAATAAGGAATTTATTGTAGTAAAACCAATTATGTATTGAGTAAAACCAATGGAAAATTATTACTAAACAGCTGATGATGGACAGAAACTGTAAAATTTTAATTCTCTGCAACTTGTATGGCTGTCGTAGTAATTGTCCCCCAAATCAGCAAGTCTCATGCAGCTCCTGTGTATAAATAGCATTTTGATTTTGTATTTATGTATACTTTAAATATGATGAATTGATGAAACTCAAATTCATGAAAACTAAAAAGGTGGTACATATTTTTATTCCTAAGCTTTGGTCCTTCCATAAAATATCATTGTGTTTATTCTTTTTTCTTGGCCAGCCTTGTACTCATGGAAGTATATATGCACTTCTTCACAAAAAAATTATTCATAAGGATGTTAGAAATATTATTTAATGTGGAATTACTATCTGCATTAATGTATCTTGTTAGCAAGGTTATTCAGTATGGATAAAGGATTTTCTTCAGCATGTGATAATATATGTATTTAAAAGCCATTGCTAATTTATTATGGTAGAAAATTTATCTTCAGTTTTACCTTTCATTTGTTTTTAATTGTCTCCAGCAGTTATTTAAATTTAAGCTTTGATTGTGTTTGGAAATTTGTTCTATCTTCACCTCCTTTGTATCCTTGCTCTCGTATGATTAATATTGCAAGTGAGTTAATGCGACTAGAGTCCCAGTACATAATTAAATATCTATTGACTCACAGTGAGGTTTAAGAAATTTAACGGTGGTCATTTTGGAGCTCATTTTAGATGAGGGAGTTCAATTAATAATTGTGGAGTTTTTCGGGCTAAGTTACTGGTATGTTGTGTCACAGCGCGCTCTAATGGATTGTTGTGTTGGTATTTACTTTCAGGGTTTCATTCGTGGTTGTCTTGCTTACCGTAAAGAGGACAGAATAGATGTTTTCTCCCTGGCAAGGCACGACTACCTCCAGCCCCCAATACCAAAGCACGGTAGGCAAGCGAGCAGCCAGCAGGCAGCACAGCAACAGGTAGTGGTAGGTGGGGGTGGTGGAGGGGGAGGAGGAGGCGGCGGCAGTGGTGGCGGGCAGGTTCAGACGTCAATTGTTGGGAGTGGTGGGGGTGGACAAACCCCCCAACAGGGGAACCAGCAGCCTGGACAGACTTCTTTCACCACTGGGATGTTTGGTGGCATGAATGCATCAAGTTCGTCATAGTGACGGCAGGCGCCCCCTCCCCCCAAGACTGCTTCTCCCCCCGCGGGGTCGAGGCGCTCGAGGGCGTCCCGGCCGGCCCTTTGCCCCATCGCTGTTGGGTCACGGGGATCCCGGAGTGCCAGAGGAAGGGGGCGGACTTAAAAGGAGCCGAAAGAGGACTCCTTTGCCGGTGGAATATGGCGGTGTGTTTCTGTGAGATGTTGCATCTGGTCATAGTGTGTGGATGTTTGAGTGTGGCTAGTGTGTGTGTCGTCATCTCTACTGCTGCTGAATGAAGGCGTGAGTGGCCTTGGGTGGAAGCACTTTACTCCCCTCCTCCCCCTGCCCAAGGTCATGATCACTATAAGGTGTTCCTTCTCTCGATTTGGAGGGGCCACACCCTCTGCCCGAGAGATAAAAAGCAGTATTGCTGTAGAAAATGTATATGTGCGTACCGGGATGTCCTCTACGGAGGGCATTCAAATGGTTTACATCAAGTCAGTTGCTGCCTGAATGACTGAACTGTTTCAATAGTGTACAGTGAATATTATTATTATTGCGATAATTATTATTGAAGAGTGACATTATCATCATCGCTGCTGTTTTATTGTGTTGAAACAATAAGAACAATTTTCCAGTTAATTCTATAAATACGTAGAAGTTTTGTTATATATATATATACAAAAATATATATAATATATAAACTGTAATGAATGGTGGCAGGACACAGAACGGCTTAGTGAATGTCCACTCTGCATTTTTTGCCAGGGTTTAGGAGTGGTGTGATTTGCTCCTCTTTCTGTGAAATGTTGGAGAGCTCCCTTAACTAAATTAAACTCTTTCCTTTGTTTCTGTCCAATCCCAAAATGTGTACACCATTGCAGCAGCACTTATACTGTTACAGGCAGGCTTTGTGAATATTTTGCAAAATAATGGCATCATATCAGTTTAGCTATGGGAAACAAAGAGGGTGTTGTGTATGGTGTGCCACAGAAAACAAAGCATTACTTAACCTAATGGAGGATGAAAGCTGTTGAAATTTTCAACATTGATTCTAGGGTAGGATAGGGGTATTCTGTGAATATTTTACATCCTGCTTAAAAGCATTGCTTTTTCCTCCTCCTGGAGCATGCCTAAAATGTCTTTGTTTCGACCCTCTGATACTCTTTTTAGTTCTCCCCCTCTGTAATTCACCTATTTTGAATCATTTCCAGAACCAGAGGTATATTTAAATCCTTACATTACTTCATGAAGTGGCAAAATTATCTTTTGTTGCTTCTTGATGTTAATGTGACTCGATTTTCTTATTGTTAACTTATTGGAAGTTACTTTTCCCAATGAAAACCTGAATTGTTATTTGCTGTGAAACAGTGGGACTGTGATTGCCAACTTATTAAAGGTCATGTGCGGACTTAAGAGATGTGGCCTATGATAAATGCTAATGTTATGGTTGTTTTTAGCACTGGCGAAAAATTTCCATGATATCCTGCAACCTTTATTTAGTGAGAATTAGTTTCTGTGGTCTCTGGAAATGGATGCACAAATTTTGTTTCTCTTTTTGACTACCAGACTACTTTAACCCTCCCCCAACCCTCCTCCTCCCCCCACCCAGTACCAAAAGGTGTACTTCTCTATAATCAGCCCCATTCTCTGTGAGGTAGTGGTGGAGGGGTACATACATTCATGAGAGAGCTAATAGGAGTGCAGGAAACTAATGGTGGTTATGTCGTGGAGAGCCAGTATGTTTGTTACAAGCCTTGTCATTGCTATGCCCAATCAGTATGGACTTGCTTGCCTTTGGACCACTCTGGTGAGCATACAGCAAGATGCTCAAAAGTGAACTTAATTGTTTGTCAGGAGATTTGTTCCTTTTTTCTACTGAATGGCGAAGAAAATAAAAATGAAATTGGAGGTTTTATGTGAGCGGGCAGGAGATTGCAATGGTGGAATTTGATCGGGATCGGAATGTGTGGCTGCCTCATGTTTGTGTCCTCTTTGTGTAGAGTGGAGCCCTATTTTGTCCTCAGCAGATGTGCTATTTTTTTTAATGGTGAACAGGAATAAGCTGCATCCGGACATATTGTAACTGTATCCCCTGACTTGGCATATCTGTGGGAGCTGTAATATAAAAGTAATACTGTTTTTTTGGGGGCCATTTGGTTACGTGAGAAGTGGCCATCCGTGTACACAGTCATCGCTCACTAGGAAGTGAACATTTGAATTTGGTTTCTTTACCAAAGAACAGTGTTCTGGAAGAGTACCCAAATAATTCATATCTTCAGATTGCCAGTGCTGGATTAGCTTTGTAAATCATTATCCCTCTTTTTGTCTCGTACTCTGGTAAAGCCGTTCTCGTGTTGTCATAGTTCCTGATACAAGAATGGCAACATTAGAAGAATTTGTCACTGTTGAGAGCTTCCAAGATCTTTTAGTCGTATGAAGAAAGTTCTAAATTCCTCTTAATATATTCCCCAGCAACAAATCCTGTGATGGCCCCCTTATCCAGTCTCCCCCAGAACCCGCTCCATTTCCAAAAGCACCCATGGCACCCACAGTGGTCCAGTGGCAATTTTACTTCTTGTTATCATTATCAGCATGACTGGGAAGGTATTATGCCTTTAACTTCCATGAATCTCTACTAGCTTGGCCATAAGACAATGTTTATAGCTTTGACTGTACATACCATTCAATTGGAGCATGGTGACGTAGTGTGGTGGCTGTCACTTATTTGGTTTCCACCTTGAGTATCCTAATGTGGGTTACTTGTGTGATAGTGAAGCTGAGTTGAGCTTGATTCTATGGAATTATTTATATTGTGATTAGTACTCATGGTTAGCATAGTAAAATTTTGCTAGAATGTGGTATTGTTTGTTGATAAATACAGCTACTTCTTTACTGCTCCATGTAAAGGAATGAAACTTTTTTAAATTTTTAAGTTATATATGTTAAAAATTCATTTAATGCATTGCACGAAAGGAGGAATTTTGTTGATTGCTGTAATTTCTGTGCAGGACAAGTGTATTTTAGCTTCCCATAAAAGGAAAAAACTGATCCACACGGGTGTTTTTGATGTGTGTCAATACAAGAATTTGTTTTTAATTTTTAATTTCATTTTTTTTTGTGAAAGTGTCGGCCACCACAGTAATTAACCCACATACGATTGGACGTGTGGAGCCTTTCTGACCAACTGGTACCATTTTTCTCTCCCCTCCCTCCACTCCCCCAATCCGCCACATAACGAATCCATCCTCTCCTGTCATCCTCCCCCCCTCTTCCCAAACCTCAGCCCATCCTAACTGCTAAGAATTGAGCATAAACCTCGCTCTCTTCCCTCTTGTGTAATAGTTATTGTGAGTAGAAAGTCTTGGATTCCCAGCTGTCATCGTGGTGGAGCATCGTTCTGTATGCTCTTGTGTGCTCAGTAAGTCCTGCTAGGCACGTGATTCAAACTTACTGTTGGTAAATTGTTCAGTATTTATACTAAAGATTTAAAAAGTGGGATGAACAATATTAAAATGAATATTGATGCACCCACAATGTAATAAAGGGTCACTCAAATACAGCACTGAGTAAGTTTTACTGTCTTGTTTCACATTATTGTACATAATACACTTGGATCTTCTGAAGTGGGAGATTTTTTTTATATGTATGTATGTATATGTGTATATATGCATGCATGAACATGTGTGTATGTATAAATATATATGTACCAGTGTGTATTACACACAGATATCATATACCTGATGTCCTTGTATAATGTGATCATGAACAATTGGAACACCTTGTGTGGTGCTTTTCTCTGATAGTTTGCCTGTGATCTTAAATGTGTGCTGCTAAATAGGAAAACTTATTTAGTTTATACAATTAAAAATGATCTTCATTGATTTTATAGAAATTAACTTATCAGCTGACTGGCTGGAATTTTTGTTTCTATTTCTTATTATCTGAATAGTTGTTTTCAGTTTTTTCCCTGCTTAACTGAGGGCGGATATATTATTTAAAAACAAAGTTCATTTGATGCCCATAGGTTCTATATTTTGAGAACGAATGTGTAACTTTGTGAAAGGCTGTGATGGAGGTTATGGACTGAATTCCAGGGAGCCCTAGTATAGTCCTAGGCTGCTGTAGTATAAAGGCTATGTAAGTAATTAAATGCATTGAGCCCTACATATTAATGGCAGCATAGGGAAATGAATTGGCTCCCTTATCTTGAATGTGTGACACACATTAAGCAGGGCTTAGTACCTGGTAAGGGTTGCACTCCTCTAAAAAACACATTCAGGTGAGTTTTTAAAATTGGAGATTGAAGATAAAGGGGACACTAAATTGAGGTCGGAATTTGATGATGCAGTCATGGAATTATGGAAATTGACCCAGAAATTAAAAATAAATCCCATCACCTAAATCATTTTGGATAGAAGACCCCAACCAAATTTCACCCAGTGATCTGTGACATTAACAAGGTATGTAGTTGTAAAAAGTGAAGTCAATTTTTTTAAACTTGTAAATTGTAGAAAAAGCATTTTTTACGAACTATGAGGGCTATTAATCTTATTTCTCTACTAGACCATTTTGTATAGTATTTAATGCTGTAAACTTCATTTTAAGGGAGGATCTAGCCAATTGGTTTTGTGATAGCCATTCCACCTATTGGTGGACATGGCATGAAATGCAACAATTTAAGGAAAAAGGGTCATTTAAACACAATTCAATACACTATTTTTCTTGACCCTTCTGATTTAACTGTAAATCACCGAGTCACATGCCTTGTCATTCATCTTGAACGAGATATCCTAAAACTTCTGTGGAGAAAGTTATTAATTTATATGGTTTCATGATGAAAATCATTGCTTGAAATAGTGGTTTTGCTTGTCAATCTACCAGTAATTGAAATAGCGATGTTAATGGCTCTGGTAATAATAAAATCAGTTCTAAACATTTTTATTAAATTTAACATTTATTATTGTTGAATAACTTTTCTAAAATATTCCTCCTAGAATTGGGCAAAATCTAAAAAGATTCAGTTGTATTGTAAGATGGAATTAGTATGTTTTTCATGACACTGGAACAATATCCCATGGTAATTCATAATTGAGGGTTAAAAAAATATTTAACTTGAATTTTTCCCATGCAGTTACACATGCCACTTCAGCCTGGCTCACTTATACTGAAGCCCATGGGTGATGGACATTGACAAAATAATATTTGTTCCTTGCATGTTGTGGAAAGGGTTAAGAAGGAAAGTATAATTCCATAAGCCTATGTATTTGTAGCCAGAATTGTTATTTATATGCATTTTAAGATAGACATGAGAAAATAACTGAAAACAAAAAAGGGAGTTATCCCAATGAAATGTGATATTTTATCCCAAATTAAAAAATAATAATTAATAGTTTTCAAACAAAATGTTTGTTTATAACAATATTATTATTTTGTCACAAGTGGCTGCAACATCTTCCTGAATTTTGTTCATATGTTCACATATTTACCCAAGTGAATAAGGTAAGGATTATTTACTTAATTTTTTACTCTTTCTGCCCCCTTCATTGTCAGTTTCATGTATATTAATCTGTCAAGCCCATCTGAATTGCATTCATGTTCGTGCACCAAACATTCAGAAATTCTGGCCTGTTTGCAGTGCCTCACTCATTTACCTCTCACCCACCTGCATCATTTTCGGTGGTGTAAGTTGAAATATTGCTTTTCCCAAGTGTACACATAATTACCATTTCAACTTCAGTTTTTACCCACATAGCAAATACTAAAAAAGTTGGCTTCAAGGCAATTTGTTGCCACTAAGCAGGATCCCATCTGTGAACTGTCCCAACCAGGCAATCACGAAATAAGTGAATTAGTACTAATCTCATATTATAATACAAATTTAAAAGTAGGGATTGTATGAATTTCAAGTGTAAGTTCTTTTACTGTTCCACCTGGAAAGTTCTGTTCATATGTTCTGCATGAATTCCTATATGTTTGACATTTGCTTCACAATTGTATCCAGGATAGGAACTGTGCCTACAGAACACCTATTTTTGGTGGCTTGAAGGTTCATAAGCTATGTTAAAAAGACTTGTAGGTTAATTAGGTGCATTCATTGTCGTATTAAGGCACCTGGCTTGACATACAATAGGTGCCTAATAAGTGCCTTGTAGGCACCTATTTAGTGCAAATCATCTTCCTGAATTGCTTTTAACAAACGAAAAAAAATTAACTTCCTAAAAGACTCAAAAATCGAACATGTTATCAACTTGTCAGATGGATCAGTTGTACAATATAAAAATTAGTACAGTCTCCTAATGCTTCTTACTACAGGGTTTGTTCCAAAAGTAATGAGAAGTTTTTTGTGAATGATGATAGAGTTTTTCGACTTGAAAGAGGTGATTCATAAGGAGTTAGTACCACCAGGGCAAAGAGTACATATTTGTGATTTAATATGTGGAAGTACTCGAACGTTTGTGGAAAAGGATCATCCGAGTCCGACCGGAGATCTCAAGCAGTTGGGTCCTCCACGACATCAATCTGAGGGCCAGTATGGCATTCTTGGTGAATGAATGTGTCACTAAAAATATCTCCGTGCTTCCCCAACTGCTTTACAGCCCTGATTTGGTACCATGTGACTTCTTTCTCTTCCCAAAAGCCAAAAAGGACGTGAAATGACGTTTTTGATGGAGGACATGAAATGGCACGAGGTCTTCAGAGTGGGAAGAGTTATGAACAGTGGAAAAAGCATTGGATTCGCTGTAAAAGGGTCCTTCTGCCAGGGTCCTGTTAAAAAAAATATGAAGTATAATTGAATATGGCTTAAATAATTTTTTTTTTAATATTCTCATTACTTCTGGGATGAACCCTGTATATTAATGAATACAACATTCTTCCAGAGTGGGCCTTTTCTTCCCTTTATCACATGGGAAAAGACGAAGTGGAGGTTTTGGTGGCACCATGAAAAGATTAGATGTGCAAGCAGGCCTGCAGCTTCTGAACGAGAAACAATACTGACCTATCTAAATTTGGCCAAAGAGCACCTTTCAAGAATTTAATTTGGCTTTACAACTAAAGGAGGAGTCAGAACCAACTATTATTGCCCAAGTGCTCAAGAAGAGATGCCAGCAAGCATTTCCCAGTGTGGTCATTAGCCCAATGCAGTCATGTTTATGAAGAGACTGATCTCTGGTGAGGTTAGATTAACCCTTTCGCTGCCAGCCCCTTGCAGGTGGACTGTGCGAAAACTGCCAAGCCCATGCATTGAAGTAAGGAAAAAATATTGTTTATGCATTAATTTAAGAACTTGATCTTAATTAATTAATTTCATATTAATGCCAATTTTGATGATATTTTTAGGTAAATTATCTATTTTGCATATTGCCTTTTGTTTATTATATCTTTTTTATAGTTTATT
>LYUA01000550.1:707946-723447 GCA_002093875.1 Calopteryx splendens | reverse complement strand
AATATGTATATGTATGCTATAAGGAAAAAGGGGAAAGTGGAAGGGAGCGGAGCGAATTCTAAACAGAAAAAAGTTTCCCAGGACCGAGAATTAAACCACTAAACCATATATATATATATATGCAATATGTATATGTATGCTATAAGGAAAATGGGGAAAGTGGAAGGGAGCGGAGCGAATTCAAAACAGAAAAAAGTTTCCCAGGACCGAGAATTAAACCACGGACCTTCAATATTCTGGACTGATGCTCAGAACCACAGAGTTACCCTGGTACCCTAGTTCAGTGCAAAGGAATTCGGGTAAATCTGACCGTGTAACCGAATTCTTTCACCATGAAATGGCGCTCGGGAGATTATATGCCCACTTCCGTAAGAATGGACTTACACACAAGAGGAAGGAATTAGAATAATCACACATAGAGTGTGATAAAGAGAAATAACAGCGCGTTTAATGGCACGCATAGCCAGAAGTAAGAAAATGAGCCAAGTTGGCGTAACATATTCATTCATAGACATAAATTCGCACTTCGGCGAAAACATAATTATTATACATAAGTGTCTATGCAATATATTACATTCGAATTCATTCCCCGAACAATAAATTATTATTATTATTCTTATTATTATTATTAGATGCATACATGAAAACAGCGTTTAAAAAATACCTTATATTTAATATTTCGGTTAGGGCTACCGTCATCAGTGTGGGTATTCCACTGAGGAATGAGGTAAATGAGTATGGAAGGAGAGGAGATAGTGTAGGGGGAGGATAAAGGAAGAATTTGAACTGGACGAAGGAGTAAGAGTAATGAAAGGGAGAGAGAGTGTTTGAAATGAGCGATTGATGAGAGTCCGGGAAGGTAATGTTGCTAATGAGCTGTTTATATTCTAAATGTGGAGGAATGGAAGGGATTAAGAAAGCAGATGCATGTAAAATCTATTTGATTTAATATATTAGGTGTGGCTACCGAATGGAGCGAGGAAATGATAGCTACATTGTAGCACCTGTCTCAGCAAATGTCGCGGGTTATGGATTAAAAATTTTACTCTGAGGAATGGGGAGTGGGTCACTTGGTGATTGATGGTTGGTAATTCTTAATAGGAGGTTCAAGGTTCATTTACCGATATAATTTTCTGGGTAGATTCTATATTTTAGAGAATACATGGTGTTACTGGAGGTGGAGGGAAAGGCTGGTAGGGATAGGGAAAATATGAGGTGCTGCGATGGGAAATCGTGACAAATATGGGGTTGGTTTTTCAGCTCTCACGCTATTAAAAAGTCGGAAGCGATTATTTTCGGGGATTTGGGAAGGAGTCCGGTGATCTTAAGAATATGCGAGATATTGGCTTAATGTTTAATAGTCGAAGAGGGAAAGTTGAACAGTGGGTTGTTGAGGTCTTGTTATTGGAAAAGGTGGGACAGATAACGCTGAGGGATTGCACTCCAGGGAAGTAGATTTTTGCACACGGAAAGAGTATTATGCTTAGTATTGTAGTAAGTTTTGGTGGTGCAAGGGTTTTTAACAATTTTGTTGTGCAAGACATTTTGGTATCCCAGGGAAAAATTTACCTGCTTCCACAGGAAAAATAAAGCGCTACCAGTTAATTGATATAAATACTTCAGTTTTTCACGCAGATAACACCTATCTACGAAAAAGTAGATTAGACATTTATATTCGCTATCGCCTTAAGTACCTAACAACCAAATTAATTAGAAAAGTTATTTTTTTATTAAATGGAAGAACACTCAATTACAAAAATGCCCTCCAGCCACATCCCTAGTTCGGAATACCTTCCTGCGAAACACACCAGTATATATGTATATATGTACAGTATATTTGTACCTTGCAGGATAATATGTAGATGCAGGTATTGTTCAGAACAATAACCTTTCATGCCATTCTTTCTGCCAAGTTAAATGAAAAAAAAGTGTTAATTGAATTAAAAGTTTACATGAAAAAATTAATTAGATTGTCAGGAAATACGCTTGGCAGCAAAGTCATGGGTGTGAATCCCATCCGAGCCAGGGGTATTTTGTCACGAGGGTGATTTAACCTATCGGAAATGATAACCCAATACTTATCGGGGTCCCACTGAAATCACACGTTGTCATTGGCGTTTTGACATTAGGGGAAATCCATTCAACTTGAAAATTGAACTTAAAGTGATGACCAGCGTCCGGTATTCTCTTGTGACACTCCTTGTCATGACGTGCAGATGCAAAATTCTTTGCGCGTAGGCAAAGACGGATCAACGATATATCCTCCTCTGAAATGGGCTTCCTATGGCAACATTTTTTTAAAAATGTGATTAAAGGACACAAAATCTCTGAGAAACTTGGCATTTCTAGCACTAAGTTTTGGAGCACATTCTCACGATTACACTGGTGAGTCGCCCTAAAAAAGATGGGGTTCAAATAAGAGGCATTAATGGACAGAAGAGTGTTTACTTGGTGAATTCCTCCTCGTAATCCCCTTCGTCAATAAATCCAACAGTTCCGGCAACCAGGATTCTCCATCCCCTTCTTTCCCTTTCAATATAAGACGTGACCACTAGAAGGAAATGGATATACGTGCTTCCGCTAAGCCACGCGCAAAAATCCTCTGAGGAAAAGGTGGCCTCGTGACTAGAAGCTGAACTCGATACACAGAGTTGGTGTTGTTAGTTCTTGGGGTTCAAAGCTTATATATCATGTAAGCAAGATTGTGCAACCAAAATTGATCTTCTCCCCAGCGTTTCTCTGGCCATGATTTTCTCTGTCATTAACCAACTTTGGAAACGTATGCGTTCCCCACATTAAATCCCCGTTTATCAACATAAGTGCATTGCCAATTTCTTCAAATAAAATATGTCATTTGGTTTTTAGGTTTGTAATAGACGTGATTGCCTGCTTTAGTTTTTTACTTGTCTGAAATTAAATTATGAGCAAACATTTTTCCGAAAAGGCCATGTTTGTGAAGTGATTTATAACTACAAAAACTGTTTTCATCAGCGTTGATTTCTATCTAGAGAGCCGAGTTTTAAATTTTCGTTATCATTCCCGCCTTTAAAAAAATATTTTTTAAATAAATGCGTTTTGCCCAATATAATATTGCAGGTAATTTGCTGAAACAGTTCGTGAGAGTTTCTTTCCTGCCTGTACATGCGCTGTTCATGTTTATGTTTTTTTTAGAATTACCCTAAATTTACAATGTATTCCGTAGAAAGAATCCCACTCCATTCATATTATAATGTCATTAATAAATATTTTATTCCTTGATTTGTAGCTTTATATTTCTGATTCACATCGTGTGTACTTCTCTCTGAGGAGATCAGCAAAATAGTTCAAGATATTATAAATGATAAACCCAAACTCTGGATAGTGACAAGCCTCGGATTTCGTTATTTCATGACAATAACTCCGCTACCTTTATTTTTCTTAGTTTTTAATACGAATAATTCATTATATTTAAATATCCCCTGAGTAAATTTCTAAACTTAGTCAAATGTGAAATCACATCGAAGATTATGACATATATTACTATTAAATGGAGGTATGGACTAAATAAGTAATTTAGAAAGTATAAATATTGAACTGTTGAAAAACTTTAATGGCCATGGTTTCATTAATTATTAAGTATTTGAGTTTAAAAAGAGCATCGGACCAAGCGCTTTACAACTTGATTAAATATTGTTTGAAAACTTGGCAACTTGGTTTGGCTCTTGCTGTTTCCCTTAAAAATTTTATTGTATAAAGCTTCATGCAACTACAATTCGAGTGGCATGTCCAGTTTCGTTGTTTCCTAACCTAATGAATTCAAATGTAACTTCGCAACTTGTCTATACTTAATTTCAAGCAGCCTTCATCAACCTCATTTTTCGGTGGACTCCAGTCTTCCTTCTCCTGATTCTCCAGCTGTCCTCTTGTGCCATCAATAATGCCAATTTGTTCATTTACTCACTCTCTCCTTCTCTGTGAATCAATTTACAGATTCCTTTTCCAAACGTCAACTGAAATTGCTAAACCATGAATGAAATACCTTCTCGTATTCTGAATTCTCGTATTATAAATTTTGTCGTGACGCTGATGCGCATAAATGGATGTTCACACTTGAACACGCAAACACTAACAAACGATCAGCCGGATCCAACTCCCACGCGATTGCTCCTCGCTATCACTTTTCATAAAAGATACCATTCAGCATCACCGCTTTAAGCTCAGCAGGTGGAGGGGATAACCTTTGAAAGACGTCGAAATTGAAATACCTAAGAACCTGGCTAATACTTTTGAGACGGGCCGGGTGTGGCATGCGGGGAGGGTAGCTTGGGGGGGACACATCGAAAAGTTAAGCCCACCCAGGGGGTGAAACGCTTCAAATCGTCCCCGTGATGAGTAGAAGACGGAGATTGGATTGCGCTCGACCTCAACTTTCACCAACTCCATTAATGAACTATGTGTAGCCGTTATCGGCGTTCGGAAGGGGGGTGAGAGCGAGTGGAGATCTTCCTCGGTGCAGGGGCGAGAGAGGATGTGAATTAGGACCGGGGAGTGCGGAGAAAAGGGTCCTTGGGAGTGTAAGGAGGGGAGCTGATCATTTTTAAACGAGCGAGAATCGTCCCGTCAATGTATACTACCTGCAACAAGTCACAACCCTCGAAAGGGGGGAGGAGGCACCCGAAAAAGCGTGTCGCATCACGCGCGTGACCCGCCCTTCGTCCTGCTTGACACACATCGGGGGAAGGGGGTGAAGAGGGAGTGGCAGAGAATTTTGATCCGAATCCATCGCCATCCCTGGAGCGAGCGAGAGAGATGGGGGATTATATTTGGGCGCGTGCACGAGAGGGTTCTTCTTTAACGGCCGCGAGCGTATGGGCTGCCGAGTACCCGGAAACTTGGGTTCGAGTGGGAAGTGGGTGGAGGGGTGGGGGACGCGAATAGAGGATATCGGAGAGGATTGGAGGAGGAGGGAGCGGACCTACGGCCCGAGGCCCTGGTTTCGATCATGGCGCTCCTGACAGGATCGTCTCTTGCGGATCCCAAATGGATGAGAAGGACGCTTCAAATGGAGGGTATTGTGGTGCGCAGTGAGCGTTTGTTCAGGCATTATCAACTGTCCACACGTTATCCATTCCATATTGCTTCGTGGAATTGTGAAGTGCAGCTTCACTTGGTGATATAAGCAATAGCACTGTAGGTAAAGTTTAATGTAGGTAAAGAAGTAATTCAAATATAACCTTAAGTACGACAGAAGTATCAAAGACTTCCATATAGTCCAAAGATCACGTGTATAAATAACTCGGCAAGCGCGTCCGTTTTTAACAATGATAATGGTAGAGTTCCGATTAAATTCTGATGAGAAATCTAATTACTAGTACGTACAAGGATAGTGGAATCCTCATGTGTACATAGAAAATCAAATATGGATAATAACTATCATAAACGCTGAATAAATATATATCGGCTTACAGGAATTGTCATCAAATGACGTACTTATAGAAACATACGGCCATCTGAATTCAATATACTAATGAATATGTCCGTTATTTCAAGCTAATTTACTTCTTATTATAAACAGAGAAAAAAAAGATTTTTGGCAGGCTTTTCGATCTTGTGTATTCCTATCAGATACAATTATTTACAATTTCTCGAATACTTATATCTATTATGCGCTTTTAAATGAATGTTCAAAATATCAGACGAAAGGTAATGAAAGAAACAGATACCGAAATCAATACTTGTCAAAATTTGCAGAACCAAAGCGCCCCCTTAAGAAATTACCTTTTTCGCTGAAATAAAAACTCATAGGCTCGAACTGCAATAAAATTCATTTACATAACCACTTATCATAAAAAGTGATTTTTTCACTAGAGATTTTTTCAGATAGAAATTTGTCTTCTTATAAAACCTAACGAGATACTTCTTAGGTGATAAATTTTTCGCGAGATTGAAGGAAGGATCTGCTGGCAAGGAAAATAAGGAAAACTGAGGTTTTAGGGAACCAAGTTTGGGAAACTCTAGCGTAAATCTAATTTTTTATGCTCAAATTTCCATCGTCCCTTTAAAAAGTCATTGAAAAATTCTTGATGCTTTAATATTTTTGAAATACCAAATAATGCCTGTTTTTTAAACAGAGAATATACTGTAATTAGAGAATGAAATAACAAATACCTTTCGATTTGGAAATTTACGAACATATTTGCAATTTAACCAAATAAAACTTCACACGGAACGAATTTTTTAAATAATTGGTTGCAGTGCTTGGTTCTTAAGTTGGATACTCTTCATGTGTGTGTGAAAGACAAATAAAATTCATGAGAATATTTTCCTTAGCTCTTTCAACAAAGAAACTTTTTCTCCTCTTGAGCTGAGTATTTGCGTTTCTCACATGCTGGAATGTATGTACCTAATGCATTGACTGAGCCATGTTAAACCTTCACTCACAGAGTTTTCCAGAAGAGGGTGGAATCTCTTTTGAAGGGGCTATATAGAATCAAAAAGCATTCGTTTCATTAATTGGTACCTAATGTCAAATAATATCCGATGTGGCATTTGGAGTTCACTCAAATAAAATGAGGAAAATGCTTACCGACCTAAAATAAAATTAACATTTGGTGTCAAAGGACGAAAGAAAATTGTTTGAATATTTACCAGAGTTATTAGACTATGAATGCATCTAATCCATCCTTACTGCTTACCCACTCATCAATGGTAGTAAGTTTTGTCTTGATTTCCCTTGAGCATACAATGGTAAAATATGGATTTTTAATAATATAGTGCTAGCACTAATTTCAAACATAATCAGCGGATATAATCGTAGCATTAAGTTCAACTGAAATTCATTAGATTTTGCATTAGCTGGTACATCAGTAGTTAAAAATATACGGCAATGCCTGAACAATACTTATTTACTAACTTTCTTGACTCAAAAATAAAATAATATGGTTATTTAAAGAAGTAGCACGCTTGGATATTATTTTCTGCACCTATTCAGCAAGAGATGTGCAAAATTCTTCCAATTTATATTTGGCAACGAAGCTCATAAAAGAATATTGTGAATTTTTTTAACGATACCTAGGAAATCCCATGAGAATACCACGGTTTCCTCACTTAGATGGAATACATTCACATTTAAATTCGATCAACATATCCACTCACCTCTACGGAATACATAACTTGTTCAATTGTTGAACTGTTCAGAAACTACAAACGCAACTTCTTGCCAACGTGTCAACGCATCAATGACACTTCAAAATTAAACAGGACCGAGTCGTGGCCGGTCCATGTTTGGATGAATCGATAAGGAAAATTGATCCGCGTGGCATTGAACACCCTGTGTGGAGGGATCGAACATAGCCGATTTCTAGGGCACGACGGCGCCGCATCGCACGGGAAGGAAGGCGGGCGGCGAGGATGGCCGCATCCTCCGACGGTGGGGCGTGTAGGCCGCACCCAGCCGCCCCCTTGCCTCTTTAAGAGCGGGTCTGATGCAAGCCAGCGCGCGCCTCGCCGCCTTTTCACCAGGCTGATTGCTTCCTATAAATCCCCGCGAGCCTCCAAATTCTCACCCACGGCCGCTGGTCCACTTTTCCTCCGCTCAACTAATCTTCTTCGCATTTCTCTTCTTCATGAATTCCTCTATCCTCCTCCCCTCCGCTCGGATTCTCTTATCCACCTCGTTCATCTTAATTAGTAACGCAGTTTCCCAAACTTTTCTTCATATCACCCCTTCTTATCTTCATCACATTTTCGTTCTATTATCTACTCACTTTCTGAGTCACCCTTGTAAAGGAAAAGCTGCTAATTATTGCGGTAATACGCAGGTTGGCTCATTTAATTGGATCCCTCTAGTATAACGTGGATGACCTTTTCCTTTTGATTAGTTAGACTTGGAATGTTTTCTGTTTCACGCATTATTTTATATTCTAGCCGGGAATATTTTAACTGCTCCGGCAAATGTTACTAACATATTTTTCATCCAGCTTATGAATAAAACACGCAAGTTCCCCGAGGAGGTTAATTCCACACTCGCAAATTCGTCGTTATATATTTCCGTTACTTGTGACTGCTTGAGATCAACTGAGGGTTCCAATCCAATGAATAGAGGATCTTTCGAAGAAACAAAACGGAACGGAAGAAAATGGAAATCATCGCTCAAGTGCACACAATTCCTTCCTTTTTTGGAGAAATATACGACGCACGACAACTAAGTTCGCAAACTCGCTACCGTTTCGTCCTCTGGGAAGTACTAAAGTAGCCATGTAAGATTTCATAATATATAATAATAATAAGTTAGAATTATAGTGTCTTCCAGCAGTGTTCGCTTTGATGCGTGGGAGATTGGCGATGAGTCGCGTGTATTCTTGATTGTGGTTGTTTGAGTTCGCTGTCATGCACATGAATGATCTCGAATTATATCAACGTAGAAGCATAAAATTTCTTCTGAAGCTGGGAAAAAGTGGAAGTGTAATATACGGAGCATATTAGTATACGGTAAGAATTCCACGAAGAATACGGATTTGTATAGATGGATTAAACGTTTTTCTGAAAAGAAGGAGCAAATGAATGATGAGAAGAGGGCAGGGCGGTCAGTAACGAGCAGAACGGAGGAAAAAATTTCCGAAATTCGTCAAAATGTGCTCAAAAATTGGCGGATGTCTGTGAGATCCGTAGCAGAACTAGTGAAAATTGATAGGGCACCTTTAGAGAAAATGTAAACTGAAGACCTTGGCATGCGTTAGGTGTGAGAAAAAATGGTCCCAAAGGAAATCACAAATGAATAAAAACAAAGGAGGGTTTAACTGTACACAGACCTGCCGGAGAGACAGGACGATGTTTTGGGCCGAATAATCACAAGTGATGAAACCTAGGCATTCGCTTATGACCCTTTAACAAAGCGACAACCTGCCCAATTTTGAAAGGATGTCATTTTGATGACACTGAGGACATTCCAGCCAATAGGACAGCAGCTCTGAAGACTACTCCAGAACAAGAGTTCCATAATTACTTTGAAGGGTGAGGTAGGCGCTGATATGAGCGAATATCATCCTAAAAGAGAGTACTTATAAGATGATCCCAGTGGTGTTCAGTAATAAGGTATGTGGCATATTTTCTAGCATGAGTTTGCGAACCTAACTTTCTAGCCTCGTACATTGGTAATAAATCTTTGTAGAGAACACCTTCACCAGGAATATCACACTCATGGTGAAAAGCGGGATGGAATATGTTTTTTCCGTGCCTCTTTTCTCGGAACAATAGGCTGTCACTCCCCATAGGTTATGTTTCCCGCTCAATTCAATGCCTTCCTTTTGAAGGTCCTTGCACTCTCACCAAAACAAAACCTCTCACTTGACATATTATGTCTCTCTCTAAAATATTAGGGCTGTAAGAAGCCACTTGACTTATATTTTAAATTAAGAAAATATTTTGGCACATAAATAAACCTTGTATTTCGAATTCTGAGGAATAAAATAATAAGTAAGCATGGAAAATATAAGGAATAGTAAACATCTCTATAAACGGCATAATTTATTATGAAGTACTTGTTTTCTTTCCTCTTGAGTTCATTTTATTCTATAGCAATAAATCAGCTTTAACCAGAGTTTATGATATTGGGTATTGTGTTAACTGTCTAAGGGAAATTGCTCTTTGACCACTTTAAAAAAAACATGGATATAATCAATTTAGTACTTTTATTACTATGCTGTCCGTTCACTACTCCTGTAATCAAGAATTTTGCGAGAAAACAAAGATGCCTTACAGTGGTTAAAACGACAGTTAATCCTCTATCATCTAATTGCTATTTTATCTTTTTCTTATGGGATAAGGTTATTCCTTTGGCCTAGGTATTCAGCTTATAATAAGTTTTATAAAATAAATTTACGAGTGTATGCCTCTCGACTTGAAAGACTCTCCTCCTAGGTTATAAAATAAGCTTGTGATACTTTCCGCTCGTTTATTGAAAGTATTGGGAGCCTTTACATAGCAAAATAATTAATTCCAAACTTAAAAAGTTAAGCATAGGGTCACTAACAATTGAAAAATATTCATCTAGTGGCCTTTCTAATCGGAAGGTTTCTCTTTCAGTTACGTTTCCATTAGAATATTTTCTCACTATTCCTCTGATGAAGATTAAATGCAGCTCCGTAAACATTTTGATCGTTTTACCTCATGTAAAGTAAGACCTATGCGGCCTTCAAGTATTTCATTTAATCCACTATACTTATGTTTATATTCCTTTCAAATGTATGTGTCAGAGTCATGAATTTTTTTTCCTTGAAATTCATTTCCACAAATTTTTCAGGTCTTGCTGAAAAACCCAATCGTGTCACCAAACAATGATATGAATGAGATCTCATCAAGGATACCCCTTGCGTCGCTAGAGATTGTATCATTAGCGATTTATCTCCCTTTGATGGTTGCATTATAAATAATATCCTGGCAGTAAATCAACAGTAAGCGAAGATCGAGATCTTTCCCCGGAGTGGTGTGACGCTTAACTTGGATGCTATTTCTACAAAATTGAAATTAATTTCGGCAACAATTTTTTTTCCTTGCATTCAGAAGAAAATTGTGGGCCGATCAAGTATTTTGTAATCGATTGCACATAGTTGCAAATTGCGCATACTCATATTTTGTGATGCATGGCTAAACGATTTTTTGAAATCTATAAATATCGTTTCCACTCGTAGAGTTTTAGTTGGGTCCGCCGCTAGGAAACCTTTAATAAATAAATTAAGCCATGGTTTACTAGATTTACTTTGCTTAGGAAAACCACTTTGGTTTCTTCGGAAAATTCTTTGATATCAATGAAGTGCAAAGTTATATAAAAAAATATTTGACCACGAATTTTGAAAAAAAATATGTTACAAATATCGGTTCATAATACTCGGGAACTTTATTATAACCGCTTCTATACGATATGAGAGGGCACACTCTTGCGTATGAGAGTGACAGGATATTTTCCTCTCTTCCAGCACCTAATATTTCAATTAGAAATTATCAAATGCGACTTTAAGGAAAAGTGCAATCTCGTATTTAGCATTGAAACATTTTGATATGGGGGATAATGAAGGCACCGCAATGCCACTTTACTACCTAGTATGGTGTATGCCAAGGTACAAAAACTGTTTTATCAACTAGTAAGTCATCCAACTCGCTGGACTAACCGGCCTACACTTTTCACATATTATTAATATCATTACGCATCATGAGAATTTCTTTGCCCAGCAAGTGGTTAATAAAAATCTCAAAAACCCAAAGGCCTACGTGAATACGTTTTATGTACACATATATGCATACACCCAGAGAAAAAATACAAGTAACAAATGACGGTTATCGTAGTAGCAGCACGGGGATAACTAATAAAAAATGACACTCTAACAATGATAACTTTTTCACTACATGATGGGAAAGACACACGACGATGAGTGCCACATTAAAACATGTATTCAGACAAGATATTTATTTACACATTGTAAAGTGTAATTGTAAATTGTATGTACGCACCGTTGTGGAATGTTAAAAATAGAGTTGTTTCCAAATAGGATTTCGTCCGAATCAAAGTAAATTTCAAGTGGGAAAAGATGCCTCCTCCCTAACATGTCAACCATTTGATAACAGTTAATGCTAAATAATTTTGTCTTAGGGGATCTCGTGGTTGAGGCTCAAGCTTTTGAGTGCGTTTAAAGCAAACTAAAATAAAGCAAACCTACTCGAAAAAAGAAAACCTATAAGCTTGGTCTGAGATACTATGAAAGCGAGGGATTTTAAATTTAGATAACATGGCTTTTTGGAATACTAATATCATGATGATAGCGTGATTTTTTGATTGGCTGCCATTAACCTATACGAGGGAATCTTGAAGTAAGTAGAATTAGCTCTCCTTTATGTTGGCAAAGTCGGATGGCACTAGTCGGTATTACAGCTACGGTTCACTATTGGAGTGGTAGAATTATTCAGCGGCTGAAGTACTCGCTTTCCGTGATGGGAGGAAACCCTGTATTTATTATTCCAAAACGCAGCGGCTCACCAACTCCTATTTTCACTTTATACGAATACCAGAAGATATAATGATACGATCCGTGCAAAACGCTACAGTAGGAAACTCGTACCCCATTCCAATCTCCGAAAGGTGATGCTCGCAAGCGCACCTTATCAAAACTTGAAATGGCGGTTCCTGACGCAGTAATGAAACATTGAAGAATCCATAAATAGAAACACTGAAATGAGTTTTAGAATCTTTATAATCAAATGAAAAGGTCAGGACATTTTAAACTTTTATATCGTCAGTTGCAGATCAATTCACTCTGAAACGGTAAATGGGAAAAGATGAATGAGCACTATATTACAGAATTGTTTGGCAATGAGAATGAACGAATTCCTGATATGCACTGAAGCCTTCGTCATAGCGACGGTAGACGATTGCGAAAACAAAAAACAAGACTCCCACGAACTCTAGTGCTACAAATTTACACGCCGAAAACAAACCAAAGCACATTATTTCTAAACCGATTAAGGAGAAGGTACTTGTAAAAAGTGGCATGGGACGAGATTATACGATACGTCTATGCTCTTTTAAGTAAGAGATTATGGAACTAAGCGAAGGATTAATTTGGTGTTTCAAGAAGTGGAAATGACATTCATACAATAAGCCAATTAAGTACTAAATCAAAAATTCAAAATCTGAAGAAAACACTGAGGAAGAATATGAATCAAAGATCAATGAAACAAAGAAGGCAAAATGGAAGAAAAACAGGGAGCGTGGAAAAGAAGAAAACTGAATGCCGCATGGGAAGCTGTAACCTGGAGGGACTTGGAGAAAAGGAAACCATAGATTACGGATAAAGCGGTGACCCTAACAGAACAAAGTAAAAAGTAAAAAGATTGAGGAACTGAGGGAAATATATGCCACAAAATAATAAAAAAATGAACTAAGCCAAAGGAATAGAGGTCGCAGAAGAAAGTATAAAAAATCTATGAGAAGAAATGCAACACCATCTGGTATAATGAAGGGTTGGGGTTTCTACGTACTACGGATGGCTACGGCTACGTTTCTGAATATCAAACTGAAAGGGGTAAGGTGAGTGAATTTGAAGAGGAAAAGGATTATAATGAACTATATTGTAGAAAGAAAAAAATTGCAAACTGTAATTCTTAAAGAACATATAATATGGATGATGACGAGTAGGACGGTTATAAACATAGAAATAATTTATCCTTGCAATCACAAGTCTCAGGGGTTACAGGAAGGGGACGAAATGTCATTATAACACATTGAAATTAAAACTATAAAGCGACTCTACAAGTTAATTCGTGATACCTATCCAACAGAAGGAAATTAATTTTCGTTACAAGTTCAAAATAAATCGTTCTCGGAGCAAAATAGAAAAGAATAGAAAAATGAGAACACTTTTTTATAATTAGCCTGATACCCAATGGATTATGAAAAAGGGTTCTGTTGTTTCAGACATAATTTTGTGGAATCTACTAATTTTAGTGAATTGATGTAAAAGCACAATACCAATTTGAATTAGGCAGATGTGGAAGAGCAAGATAGGCTATTCCTTCTCGCATATCTATCATGGAGAGGAGATATTGAAAAAAGCCAAAATTACGTCATTGCTTTCGTAAATTTTTGAGTAAGTTATTGGAAACGTGGGCTTCAAAAAAATAAACGTGCCCATAAGAAGTTGATATAAACACCTACTGCAAATAATTATACGTTAGAGAAGGGAGAAACAATCTAATATAGAGAAAATAGGCAGGAATTTGACATGGGTAACCATTAAAATCCTTAATTTTTACATCGAATGCAAAGAACGAGGTATATTTAAAAAAAAATGAAAGCCAGAAGGTGACAAAATAAGATAGGACGAGTGTTTTGCGGTTTACGGACGATATAGCTATACTTTGTGAAATTTTATTCTAACATAGAGACAATAGCCCGATAAAATAGTGGATTTTGTAATAATGCCATAATAAACAAAGGTAAAAGTTATGTGAAGGAAAAAATTCAAAACAAATAAAAAAAGAAAAGGTTTGTAGCTTAATCTAGGTGGATAAATTTTCCAATAAAACCAATAAAGATAACACTTGAAATATTTAAGTGAAAGCGTTTTCCTGCATAGGCAGTGGTGCCACCAGCGATGAAAGCAGCAATAGGGATAGAAGAATAGGGTAGGCGATGAGATAATAGGCTCAGCGAAGAAAGCATTCCCAGTGAAGAAATAATTAACAGTGGAAAAAACAAATCTAAATATTGGGAAACGGTTCATAAAAAATATGGATAAAGGTTTATTTTTCTACAACCATAAGCCGATTATTGCTGCAGTACAGAAGAAGATTAAAAGGGATTATAGGGATTATTTATCAGTATTAAAAGGGATGTCTATATGTTGCTACCAAAGGATAGCTAAAATATACTAGTGGATGTGCTGAGTGTCTAGCAAAAAATATGAGAAGAGAAATTCAATTAGGTACACAGATCAGAAGACGAATTCCGATCTCTACTGACTTGTTTAAAAATTCGCAGGTTTTGAGGCACAATAGGTAAATTAATACCGCAATGGATAGAATTATTGAAGGAAGGAACTATTTAGAAATGTTAAGGAAGAATTACGAGGGGTATGGCAAAACGTCGGGAAAAGGTAAATTAAACAAAAAGAGATTATGGGCAGGAAATAGCTTAAAGAGTTGGTACGAAACTAATCTAGGATTAATTAAAGAAATGGTGGTGAGGAATTTGAGAGTTGGTTGAAATTCATCCGGCCTCCTGAAATCTCCTCCATTTATTCAGCTGTAAATCATGAGACCTGTACCTATTCTTCAAGGTAGGAGAAAATTAATTCGAAATGGAGATGCTGGTGAACAGTAAAATTTTTCATCATTCGTTTTTTTTAAATCCTTTGGTCCAAAGTCACCCGCGATCTCACACTAACCCTTTTTAAATGCAGAGGAGGTATGCCAATCATGGACTTTCAATTCGGCATCTCTCTGGTCTTGCTTCCAAAAACCACTTAGTTTATCACCATGTTCAAACAGCTTGATAACTCATCGTTCTCTGCGTGGGCATCGTTTTTTGCAAACCGTGAATTGCCTATCGTATTGTCACTTCCCTGCTGATGTATAGCCCCACGGATAGAAACAAGCAACACGAGCAAGCAATTTGTGTTGACGGAGAATTCATCTTCAATGCATGCGGAGTTTTTTTACGAGCAACCGTTGGGAGCATGTTTCTGCTGCCGAAGGGTTGTCTTCCGTCATTCTTGTGCGCGTGCAAGAATGTAATCTCCCTCGTAGTTTCTCCATCTCATCCCACCCACTACACCCGAAGGAATTTGCAAGTCCTATCATTTCTACGCCGTGAACCATTTTCAAGCGAGAGAAAATGGTTCTCACGTTTGTATTTTTTTAAATAACTGTGTCTTCCGCAACGTATACGGCTGAAATGGCCCTCGTTTCGGAAAACTGTAAGCCCCGAGCCTGCTTCCACCCAAAATCCTTCTCCTCGCCCCCCCCCCCCGG
>LYUA01000550.1:693023-704430 GCA_002093875.1 Calopteryx splendens | reverse complement strand
AGCAATAGGAATGGTAGATGGAAAAAGGACAAGAAAACCATTGATCACAGAATAGATGATTAGGATGATAGATGAGAGAAGAAAACGAAAGACGTTATCACAGAATTAGTAAGAAGGACTTACACATAGGTAAAAAACAAACTAAGGCGAGAAACAAATAAGGCAAAAGGAAAGTGGTGGAAAGAGCAGTATGAAGACAAGTTGAGCTTACAGATACACGGTGAAATTACAGAGTGCTTTAAATGAGTTTGAAAGGACTGTTAGGAAGTCAGAAAGAAAAATCAGTACATACCATTAGAGATAAATCAGGAAAAGTACTAATAGAAGCAGAAGGGATTCAAGTAAGATGGCAAGAATACAATTGAGAACTATACAGTAAAGACTAAGGCCAGGCCAGAGACCAGCCAACTTGAGTATAGAAAGATAATATGTGGTCGAAGAGAACTTCTTAGGCCCAGGCATGTTAGATTGCGAAATAGAGAAGGCATTGAAGGAAATGAAAGCAGACAAGGCTGTGGGGGCAGATAATGTCCTTGCAGAATTATTAAGGAGCTTAGGAAAACGTGGAAGGAAGAGTTTTTATGAGGTCGTTCAAAGTATTTATGAGGGCAAAAAGTGGGTAGAAGATTTGGTTGGATCAGTATGAATTCACATTCCATGGAAAGGAAAAGCAGCAGTATGTTAGGATTATAGGACAATTATTTCGCAAGCAGCAAAGACAGCACTCAGGATCATTAATAATAGGAAGGAGAGAAAGGCAGAATATTACTTAGGACAGGATCAGTTTGGAATAATGAAAGGTAGAGGGACACGTGACGCATTGGCAATAATGAGGTCATTGATCGAAAGGAATATGGAGTTAATCAAGATATAGTTATTTGTCTGCTTCTTATATTTCGATAAGGCGTTTGATATGATAAATTGGGAACACCTAATGGAAGTATTTCAAAAGATAGGAGTAGATTGGAGGGATTAGAGACTTATACGAAACTTGTAAATGTATCAAACTGCACAGGTGAGTGCAGCGTATGGAGAGACTGGATGGGCAGAAGTACGCCGTAGGGTAAGACAAGGATGTCCGTTATCACCGGTGCTTATCAATGTATACATGAAGGAAATAGTAGGGAAGGCATTGGAAGACTTAGAGATAGAAGTAAAAGTAGGTGGGGAACTTATTAATTCAGTCTGATTTGGGGACGATCACGTTTTAGTTAGCCAATAAGTCAAGGGGATGCAATCATTGCTGACTTCTCTCGAGAGTTTGATAGGTACAGAATGAAAATAAACGAGAAGAAAACGAAGGTAATGAGGTTATCGAGACATAGAAAATCTAAGTTGAATAATAAAATGTGGTGGCATAAACTGGAGGAGGCAGTGCATATATAGATAGCGTTTTTGGAGAAGGTGGGGAATGTGGTAAGAGTATTAGAAGAAGAACTGCATTACTTAAATGTTTTAAAAAGATAAGGCAATTGATAAGGACCTAAAGCAAGGAAGTAAAGAATAGACTGGTGAAGTTGACATGGAGCGTGATATTTTATGGCTCGGAAACATGGTCGATGAGGCTAGATGACAAGAGTAGGCTGGGTGATTTTAAAATGCGGGTATGGGGAAGGATGGAGTATGTAAAATTCTTGGAAAGAAGACGATTGATGAGGTTTTGGGCATGGTAGGACAGTAGAGAAGGCCATTGGGAGAAATTCAATGAAGACAGGAAATGTGGATACAGGGCGTACTGAATGGAGATGGATTGTTGAAGGTAGTGAAAGAGGGGGGAATGTTGGTTAAGTGAGGTAGAGGGAGGAAAAGATTGCGTATGTTGGATGGAATGAAGTTTGGTAGAAATTATGCGGAAATTAGGAAAGGGCTAGAGTAGGTTTGATGTAGTGTGTCCATCAGACCTACCCTAACCGCTAGATAACCATTAATAATGTTTTTTAAATATTATACATTTGAATGAATAGGTACATATACTAGACTATATTGCATTTTAAAAACGATAAGTTTCAAAATTGTTAAATTACTCACCGGAGTAACGAGACTTAATTCATCCATTAAATAAATAATAATATAATTAATACCCATGATCAAGGGCAACTTAAAAATACCGTGACCACTAAAATACTTTATTAAGGACATTTACCTCTCTAGTTGTGAGTTTTCAATGGGCGTTAAAAACAATTTCCTGCCATACCCCTTTTTTAATAATAGGTTGATATCGGTTATCATTTAATCGAAAAGTATGTATAGATTCATATAAGAACTATAAATTATTTTTCTTTCATTAACAAAAGTTGGTAGTTGTCCTCTTGGTAATAGTTTAGATTATGTTTACCGTAATTTATTAATATTTCATACTTGTGGTCATCAATCTTGTGCCTTTTATTCATTTGCCAAATATTTACTCTGCCACGTATTTTTAAATTAGTTCTTAGATTATTTAGCATTCAATTTTTTCATTCATAGAACTGATGAAGATTTAAATCATCACGGTTAGAAATAAATCTTTGTCGGTTTTCCTTTACCTTCACTGTGCCATGTCAATTCTTTCCTCCTTTGATGAATTAAGCAGCCTTCCTTTGTAACACGCGCTCGCTACCCGGTTGAGCAGCTGTCCTCATGGGTCGGTTTGTGTGTCAGTCTCTCCAAGGGTGTGGGCTTTTCGAGTTCATATAAGACATCCTTTGCAAACGCTCCACGTGCGAGCAGCGCCACTCTTGCCAACGGCGTCTTTGCATACATAAGTGCTTCCCAAACTAATTTGACCGTGGAACTCGATTGGGCTCCTGTATTGCGTGAACTTTTCAAATCATTCTTAGAGCTTCGATGGCTCTGGCAACGAGAATATCTGTCTTTGGGAACATACACACGCCTAATATTTAAATTTAGTGAAATATTAAAAAAAAGAGAAGCGTTCCAACGAGTTACGTTTTCTAAAATGTATCTCGTAAGCTGGGAAAATATTAAAAGTTCAAAACTCCTAACCTGAGGAATATGAAGTAAGAGGAAACGACATTTTCAAGGAATGCTTTCATGTAGGCATGGTATAGCTCCTTAAGTAGTTGCCCATAGTAAGAAGTTAAAATATCTACAAGAATCAAAATATTTGAAAAAAACCCTAAATTCTGTGCACTGCCAATTTATTTAGCTGCACGATTGTTTTAAATTGAAATGATGAAAAAAAAGAATAACGGAACTTTAGTAAATTTCATTCACTTTACTACCAATATTATAAGTTCTTGTGGAAGCAAGCAAGGGGCCACGTTGACTACAGTCGCTGGAACACTGCACTAGATAATGATTTATCCCCACTTATTATGCAGTAAATGGGTTACGAACGTGACGGAAGGAAGGGAATTCCTAGGATTAAAGATTTTCCCTCCCATCTATATTTAATGCCCTTTTCCTCCCACACTCACACACCGTTTCACATCATCCCCTTTACAGGACTTCCCCTCCCCAACACCCACTTCCGATTTCTCATCGCCGATCCGCCTCCCCCAACCTCCCATTCCACCCTCAACCTTCTTATCCCCCCACTTTCGCTGTTTGCTTTGTCCTCTACATATTTCCCACATCCACTTGCATCATCTCCTTTGCCGCTCCTCCCACCCTCCTTCCTCCACCCCTCCCCCCCACTTCAAACACCCTCCCCTCTCCCGGACGCACCCTCACCAACCTAACATCATTTTCTTCCCCTTCCTCTCATCGTGCTTTATCCACCCCAACCTCTACCTCGCTTCTCTCTCTATCTTGCTCCCTCTCCCTCCCTACCTCTCTCTCACTCTCTCCCCATCCGCTGGCGAGCTTCATAACTCCTCACCCCCGGCCTAGTCGGCATCCACCCATCAATACGACCAAATCTCTTCATAGCATACGCCCTTGGAACACTCGGTGCTTGTTTTATTTGAAAAATACGATGAAAAAAGCAACCACTCGTTTTACGCGTTTTTTAAGCCATTCGTTTGCTCATGTGGCTGCGATAAAAGACTTAGGTAGTTTTTTTCTTTAATGGGCGATCCTGCCTTATATCTCTCTTCTTTTGTAAATTCAGGTCTCCTCGACGAAAATTATGCTCTATTTGTTCATGCCGGGAGAGGTATTTCAGGGTACTTAATTGCGCCCTCAAATGTGTATTAGTAGTCCCAGGAGGGTTGTTGATCATCGGCCACGATTGATTTCCTAATCTCGTACTGCTTGAATCATACAGTCTATCCAATCGACCCTCTTCCATTTCCGATGCCAAGTCATAATAGATCTGGTCACCTATCTATCCAATTATTTTATTCTTTCACGATAGCATTGACATTTAACGTATTTTTATGTCAAAATGCAAAAATGATTTATAGCGAGGAGATGAGTCTTCGCCGCAGCAGAACATATCGGATTAGAGGTTCGTCTCGATCCTCTCTTCATCGCCTTTACGACTACTTCCACCCCCACAAAGGACTAGCATGTTACCAGGTATCTCACTGGTAGACTGTATTCCCAACATGTTTGACTAAACGGAATTTTCTCTGCGATCCAGCGGCAAAATATGCTTTGCCACTGTCAAATTCAAACTTAAAGCAAAGGTTGGCAAGGCCTGAGGATATTCTCTATAGGAACATAAAAATACTCGGAAAATGAGCCGAAATAGAACAATAACTAATTATTAGAGTGCATTCGTATCTATTTTATATAAAATCTTGGATCAAATTCACTACCAAAAGAGAGAAATGTGAAAAATAAATTTTTTTAGCATCTCACAGTGTTCACAATTAATCCTTGGGAATGATGATTAATATTTATTGATATATTTTGAGCTATGAAAGAATATTTCTACGATTGGCTTGAAAAATGAGTTTAGAAAAGTTTATGATTTGTGGTTAAAATTTCAATATGCACTTTCGCTAAATGCTTCTAGAACAAGAGAAACTAGCATCCCAAGACTTTTTCGGTGAAAAATAATTAGGAATTATTGGAATCAGTCGACGTTTTTACACACTTTATTTGATCCAACATCCCAGAGATAATTCGAATTTGCTTTGATTTAATTTCACTGTCAAATAACACAGTAATAAATTAAATATTTATATAGCCATGGCAAAATGAGATATATTTCGTCTGCATGGTACAATCCGCTTGAATTCATAAAAAATGTGCCAGTTTAAATATTTCATATTTTTTTCAAGAAATCTGCATTGATGTTTTACTTATCCTCCCTTTGCCGCCCCCGCTTGCGCTGGCGCAGGATAGCCCAACCTGCCCTTCCCAGTTCCCGCACAAAATTTCCCGACCCCTGACTCCGGGCTCTGACCTACCAGAGCCCCACCTTCTTCGTTTTCCCCCTTCCTTTTTCAATACTGAACCCTCTCGATCTCCATTTTTTCCGTTTCTTTGGCAGTTGGTGTAGTTATTGAATATATTATTGCGCTCATTGGTGCCCTCACTTCCTCTTCGAGCGATTTCTTTGCCACTATACAGCCAGAAGCTTTGCTTTTATTTTATGATGCATTAAAATGAAGCAAGAATTAAGGAACGGATTTGTATAAATTTTGGGAATTAAATAATGTACCGTTTGTGACATCAGCGTGGAAAACAAAAAACAATGGAGTGAAATATTTCGCTAAAGAAGAAAAAATTCGATATGCGTAGATTGCTACAGTATTTGACTTGATTCAATATTCTGGTATTACATTTCCTCATTTGCTGGACTTTGATTCACCACAGGTTTTCCAGATATTTCTCATATTGTTAACAGTATATTTGCACGTCAAATTAAAAAGAAAAGAAGAGGTCATCGATGGCTCGGATAGCACAAAACGTGTAGTGCACTGCAAATCGTTTATTTTCTAAATCTACCGGTAATAATCCCGTGCAACTTTTTAACAGAAAACAAATTGCCTTTATAAAAAAACTCCGCGTTATATGCCAAAGCATCTCTAAGCCTATAGTCTAAACTTCATTTAAACAGTTTAATCAACAAACTCCAATATTATCAAAGTTAATAAAGTACAAAATTGATTCGCGCAGTTAAATATAAAATTGATTACAAAGGGATTTTATTTTGATGCTATTATGATCAAATATACGGCACAGAGGAAAGATTAAAAATTCTTAAAAAATGATATCCGGGTATTTTGCCTAAGTCAGAACCTGTATGATTATAAAATCAATTTAAATGATAAAATAATAAATGTAAACATAAGAGGTGAATAAAATAAATATCATTTATTTAACTTCTACATGGAAGATACTAAGAAGGAAATAAATTACCAAAGGTATTAAACTGAATGGAACTCTAATTATTCAGAGTATTTACTTCGCTTGTGAAAGAGTAATGATCGCAGACTCTATAAAAGGCATTCAAAAGATGATAAAAGCACTGTGTAGACCCTCGAGAAGAATTTAATTCGAAGATTAACAATAATAAAACATAAAAAATGGAGAAATAAATGTAAAAACAAAAAAATTAACTGGGCAATACAATCTTGAATGAAGATGAAAATTTCTGCTACTTATAGGAGCGTCAGTAATAACAAATACAAATGTGGGAAAGAGAATAAATTTAGAATAGCCCTGGGAAATAAAACAAAAAAATTATTAATTATTGAATAATCATATAAGCATGGGGAGCAGAAAAAGGTTCACTGCAAAATGTTTCTTTGGAGCGTTTCAACATACTTATGTACCCTAAGGCCATCAGGAAAGAGGAATTGTATCGGATAGAGGCAATGGAATTAGGGACATACAAAAAGCAATGAACAAGTTCTGTAGAAAGTGGTAGAAAATGGGTCTTTAAAAATTAATAGAACAGATAAGTGCAAAGTTGATAGGACCGGTTTCATGGCGTAATCAATTCTTAATAAACACATTCGAAGGAAAAATGGAAGAACTAAGACGTCGCAGACGCCTGCGATGTCTCAGACCTAAATTCTTCAAGAATATGGAGAGAGGATTGGACTTTCCGCTGTATTACAGATTGAAGGAAAATCAATGAAGAAAGAAACGACAAGGCATTGCCTTTAAAAGCCGATGGTCAATAAATTATGCCTGTGATTAAAATCTCCAGGCGTGACAAGGTATCTAAGAAAACTATGAAACTTAATTTTTTTTAGTATTTTGTAAACCAAATTAACCCAACACATTAAGTTCACATATTCCACAAAATTTATTCCTACCTCCCTTTATAAAATGAACCCATTCTCAGGACTGCCAATTTTTTAACATGGTTTTTAGATTACCGGGTGAGAAGGAAACGTGGCCTCATAAACAAGGGCATATAAAAAAATCACATCCTTTAATTAACAGGTTGGGTGGAGGAATTCATTCTATGAAAACGCACCAGTTTATTAAAAAAAGACGTCACTGTGGTTAAAAGATTGAATTCTATATGCTCCCAGCGGTTTTTAAAATCAAACAAGTCTGGAAATCCCCCCCCGTGATGAGGCAATAACACAAAAGCTTCGAGGGCGATGAAGTCAAGATGGAGGGCCCTTAGCTCAAACTAACGTGTTACATGAATACATTACTGCTGGCCCAGTCAAATCCTCCAGCCTACGAATCTCTCGAATATTAATTACAATACCTGCCCTGGCCCGCAAAAAAAAACATTCGACGAAGAGTCGTTCCCCACGCATGCTCCCAACACTCTCTGCCACTCGATTACGGCATGGAGTTAAACATCTTGGAAATGGATGGCTTGGGGCTCCCCCGAGGGTTCGTGAAGCGCCTCATAACTGCTACATCCCATAATTAATTCATTAGTGCATGCCGTTTGCATCCCTGGCCGTCTAATCCCTAAACAATCGTCAAACCTCCGCTTAGACTTTCCAATTTCCTTCCCATTTCAGGATTCTCTCTCACCTACTGAATATGGAGAGGATCGAGCGGATTCGCAAAAGAAAATCGTTTTTTTTTGTAACTTTCTGTCGACTATACTCTGCGTGACTGGGGTCGACTGTCAGGTGAGGAGTGGAAGGCCATTCTTCCTATTTCACGAGGAAATTGGTCAGAGAATTGTGTGCTCTCGCGATACATGAATTGAATTGGGAAGCGCAATGGGATATATTGCCTGAGAATGGTTTTTTGAGGCATACCAACTGTACTCGAAAAGGCAGTAGAGATTTTTTTAATATTCAGGGTCACAAATTTTCATTTTAGTATTAGATCAAAACTTTAAAATATATTCCGAAAAGAGGGTCACGAACATGTAATTTTCTTCAGGCCTTCTGTTAAATAAAGAGAAATAAAATGGGAAGATAATGGGTGCCTTGAAGGAGTGATTCGTCGATTTATCATACGATATATTACTGTATGACTGATTGAAATGGCTAAATTTTAACGGTGATTCCACACTTCAAGACTAAAGTTCACGCTTTGAGCCTCAGTAATCATTCCGATGAAGTCTAGTAAAGTCCTTACCATCCTAAATTAAATAATTCACCATTAACTAATAAATACTCCACTAAATCAATTAGCCAAAAATTTATCAGAGTAAGAGTCTTTTACATACCAAATTCTTGCACTAAAGAGGTAATATGTATTAAATCTTTCTGATAGTTTATCCACACAATAAATTATCTCATAAAGGCATATCTTGCCATGATTACGCATGTAACAAATACTCGAACCATTAGTACTTACGGTCATGATATATTACAATTTAAAACAGAAGAAAGAAAAAAATGTTTTATTAAACAAAGTTATTGGAAAAAGGAGCAGAATACTTTTTGGGACATTATTTATCATAAAAAGGATATAAACTCTGGGGTCATAATTTTCCAAAATAATCCCTAGATAAATGCCATTATCATTGCGTGATTTATCACACTCAAAGACTCTTAATGGTGTAAAACGCTGCAAATTATGTTTCCATTATAACCCTTAATATAATGTTAAAATTTACATACGAATTCCCATTGGATGAGAATCGTAATTCTGCGTAATAATACATGGATATTTATATGCGGGTCAAACGGATACCCCGGGCGTAATGACCTTCCCTGTTCTGTTTGGTAAGCATAAATCGTGATAAAGTCAAATTATGGATTTTACTGGCGGTATATTTTAAATAGGAGACTTAAAAAAATATATTTTTATGATCCAACTCCAACAACATGCGGGTTTATCAGTGCAAATTTCCAAAACTTCCACACTCACTCCTACCCCTCACAAAAACAAGTTGATAATGGATTACCAGGGCAAGTATAAGTAACTCTCAATTGTTAGTAGGATGCGAAACATAACAACAGATGACTCATTTTTGTAAACAAGGATTTTTTTTCACGGAATAGTTGCAAGGAACCTGCAGAACCTGCCCTATCAAACGTCTCGGTTTGAAAACCCACCTCGCCGGGCTCTTGATGTGATTATCGACAGGGAAATTGGAGAATTTCTCATTGCAAAATTTAACAGCTAGACCGGATTTCAAACCTGGATCCTCCTATTTCCACGTGATTTAGCCGATTTAGCTACCCAGATGCTGCATTACAATCTAATATATCAAACTTCTTCAACATGTTCTCTGAGCAGGTCTTCTAGTCAACAATAGTAGTGCCATTTGCACTTTGAATTCACATTCCCAATATACCTATACTCGGCTTTTCCAAAGTATTCATGGGAAACTTACTCATGAGCCCTTTCTCTAGCTCAATATTTTCTTCGTCCTCTTACACTGAGAATTCCTAAGGGCTTTAGGGGAGCAAGATGCTCTGACTGGGAATCACCACTAAACTCGAAGGAGTGCAGTTCCGGATCAATTTATTTCAGGGGATGTTGACTGATAAGATCGTATGCTCCATTTAACCAATGTTTACCGATGGACTCGGATGTTAATTATGATGAGTCGGATGGAAGGAAGGAAACCTATTGTTAAAACTAACATAATTAGAGAAAAGAAGAGGTCGTGGGTCGCGTCGTTCTACTGCCAACCTTGAACGGACTCTAACGAGTCTTTCAACTATAATGCAGAATTTTGCTGTCTTTCCTTTCATTTTTTATCAAATATGGTAGAACAAGAGACCTACGCGTAGTAAGTCTTTTCAGCGACAAAATCAATAAGTTCGCTCTTTTGCAATGAGTTTCCTCTCCATTATAAAATATCTCACCGAAAATGTTCAATGCGCTCCAACGGTCACCTTGGAAGTATATTATTAAGGAATAGTATGGTATGCCAATTCATTTGCCTCTCTTTGTTGCGAGCGATTAAATTAATCTCCTCCTGAAGGTAGCAGCCTCAGAAGGAGCAGGGAATCATATTCTTATACCCGTAATTAGTTATGTGCATGATATGACAGGGGTGGTTATTTTTTGAAGAATTCCGTATTTAAAACCCAGAATGGAAAAACTCTTCAGGCAACATTTTAGAGAGCGTACTGCAACTTGTTTTAAATCAAGATGTCTAGGAATCAACTCGAAGAAGTGTATTCGTATTTAGCAACATAAACCATTTGCGTGTTGGGTTATTCTATTCCATTCGGCTATTGAAAATTCTATCAGGATTGAAAATTCTATCAGCAAAATGTTTCTACTGCATGACTTTCAGTCATGCAGTAGAAACATTTTGCTAGTAACAAACCAGATAAATTAGAAAACTATAACCATGCAAACTGTTTTTTTGCATTAGGTACATGACATAGAATATATATCAGTAATAAATAGGTGTCTACAATGACCATTAGGGTAATTAAAATCATGGAACGGAGAAACAATTGAAATAATTAAAAACCTTCATGCAGGAAGATTTTGAGACCCGTGCAATTGATTGCTATATATTTAGGTTTATTTTATTCCATAAAACTTTCCATCCAAACAGTGAGTCATCATAGAATTCATATCAACTAACTCCTCAGCTTCATTCAACAAAATAAATCGTTTATGGTGGGCACATTTACAGAGTCATAGATTGGCAGTTAAACTGATGCGTAACAGGCTGAAAGCAAAAATTACTTCCTTTGAACGCATTGCTTACTGATGTCGACGCCAGTGAAATGACAAATTAGCTCTTTTATTGTTTTAAAATCGTGCCCATTTTTCATAAAAAACATGGTTGAGGTTTTATGTAAATACGATTACAGGAAAATAGGAAGGAATAGGAATAGGAACAATGTGCTTTATAAATACTCCCACACATTTAAGCATAGTAATTATAAACGTAAAAGCAAAAGAGGATTCAAATGCGCTGAAAGACAAATGGAAATGTGGGTCAAAACTGCAATACAATAACAAAATTTCACATTATAACATACACCCATCTCCGATATGAACCATGACTTTTATCTCATTTCAAACTCTATTTCCATCACAAAGGAAATTAGAGTTTGGAGACAAGATCATGTAAGATTATTTACATATCTTTATGCGTGACGGAAAACTATGTGTGTGTGTATAAATGTGTGTTTGTATATATATATATATATATATA
>LYUA01000550.1:675239-687654 GCA_002093875.1 Calopteryx splendens | reverse complement strand
CGGCCGATCATGTGGTGTTTCGGCATGCCGCCCGCCGCTCGCGCGGCCCTTCCGTGCGCAATCCTGCTGCTCCTCGCCGCGCCCGCGGCCCACGGGGCCACCGAGGAGGGAAAGCTGATTCGCCTGCCGGGCGATATCATCCTGGGGGGGATCTTCCCGATGCACGAGGCGGTGGGGGGCCGCGGAGAGGAAGCCGGTGGGCCCTGCGGTGCCGTCAAGGAGGAGAAGGGCGTGCAGCGGTTGGAAGCGATGCTGTACGCCGTGGACGAGATCAACTCGGACTTGGAACTGCTCCCGGGGGTGTCCCTTGGAACCCTCATCCTCGACTCATGCTCCTCGGACACATACGCCCTCGAGCAGTCCATGGAGTTCGTTCGTTCATACATGAACCAGGTGAGCCACACCGACCTCCAGCCCAACCCCCGCCCCACCTACCTTCCCCTACTCCTCCCATTGCCCGGGGGCCGCGCCCCTCTCGGTGGGCCCACCAGCGCTTTGCCATGCCCACAGGTGCCAGTGGCATCCGGAGCGAGCGTGGGAGGACATCGGCCCCGAGCGACTCCAATATTGACTATTCAATTTCATTACAATGCCGCGCCAATAAACGCTCCCGCCATAACCTTCCTGCAGTTTGGCCGAATGGGAATATTGCGTATTTCCATAGATATCATTGTTTCCGTAGGAAAGTAAGCAATCCTCCACTGCGCGCCACCACCATCTCTCTATTTAGGACTCATTTAATTTTCAGGAGCAAATATCATCCGCGGTTACCGAGTGACCTTTGCATTAAATGATTTTGTTTTTAAATTAAAGGGATTTTGGCGAGCGAGGAAATTTTTTTTCTTCTGTAATTGTTCACTTTAACCTTTCCGTGAAATAGCGAAGAAATTAATGCAGTCCATCTCTCGGAATAGATACTGGGAAGTCCACCTAATGCGAGTTACGCTGATGAAAATGTTCACATTAAACGCAGGGATGGAGGCTTGTCATTTATTGGAAGCTGTGACGCATATAAACAGAAGTAGATGCCATTCTTAAGCTTATTCGAGAGTTTCCGCCATTGTGAAAGCCAAAAAAATAAAACCACTGGACTGATAAGAAATTTAAGAAACGAGGTTAAAAGTCGGGAAGAATTGTCAAAGATCTTCGAATAATGAATACACGATTAGCATCACAGCAATTGCTTCTTTGAGGTGGTGATGCTGTACACGATTAAGGAGGTAGAAATTAATTAGCTTATCATAATAGGAGGGATGGAGAGTGCTCAAGATTCAATAAAGAGAACAGAAAGTAAAAGGCAAGGGAGGAGAAGAGAAAATCTTTTCTAAAAGGGAGTGTTTTTCGTCAGTTTATTAGCTGGGAAAACGACATTTATAAGGAAAAGAAAATTACACGCTAAAGACTACCGTTTTCGTGGAAGGTACAGGAAATTAACATCGCTATTTAGCATTTATAAATGGAACATAAACCTCAAACTCTGTGATCCAATTATGCCGTGCCTTTTCCCCGAAAGAAGTAACATATAAAGTTGTTCAAGCAAAATGATTTTTTTCCATTAAGCTGAGTGAATAGAAAATAACCTTTCTTCGTGCGTTAATATTACTGAACGAGTAGCCATTCATAGATATTTGAGAACCTAAAATGAACATAAACTGTTCTGGATGCTCTTGATCCTTTAGATTACAGTGTTGCTGAGCTCCAATGAATGTATTCGTCTGACCGATTCAATACCATAATTATCGGATATAAATTGTTTAACCCTCACCTTAATTGCAACTATAAGTAGATAATAATGTTAATTCCAGAAGTATATAATTAATTCAAATATATTTAACATAATCCGAGGGGCATAAGAAAATTGAATATCAATTATTGCAATTATCATTTAGTTTATCAGGAACCTAATCAACGTAATCCGTAAACATATATTTCAAATGGATTTCGTTATGCAGTATGAACACCATACGCTATTGCAATAAATGTAAAATAAGAATATCAAATTTACTGCATATTTTCAGGCAGCGAGAAGTTGTTAAAAAATATATGCATTTAAAGATATTATTTTTTGGCGAATTTTCTACCAGTCACGTACTACATTCAGAGATTTATTATTTCTTGCTGGCAGTGAATTATAAATGATGGAGGAAGTTATTAATGTATTCATAATTAACGGCAAGCATTAGTTGTCCGTCAATAATGACACACTTCATTTTTTAAATATAAAACCGAAAAACTTCGAAAGACCTAGGTAAAAAACAGGGAGCCTGTTAAATACCGCTTAGAAGGAAGAAAATAAATTATCGTGTAAGTTAAAACAAGATGACGTCAATATGAGTTGCTGCGACTTTTATTGCCCACTTCTTTATGCCCACAGACCAAAATTGCCACTATTTGAGTCCTTAAACAATTACAAGGAATGAATATCCCCATCGAAATATGAGCTTAAATCAAAATACGTTATCATTCATTCCTGCTCTCCTGTTTCACGCCACGACAATAATATTTCTCCCGGGTTGTCCCACCCCCGTGTATCCCCTCTCCACCCTCCAGCAATCATCCCTGAAACCAAATTAATCTCCCAACTTCCCTAACAAGCACTTACTTCACTCATCGCCCCGCCATAAATTCACTCCTTCTTCTCCTGGAAATCCTCTTACACAGGTGAAGGGCGCTTGTTACCGAGGACCCAAATTCGATTCCCAGGGGACTGGCGGGCATTCATCCGGGTGCAGTTAAGTCGGCTGTTTACAGGAATGTTACATGCACGGAGTGGTGTTCTCTGAGAATGCGTATAATCCTTCCTTATCCATTCAACTCTTAAATGAGAATTGCCTTATCTCGATTATTCACTTCCCTTCCCGCTGAAAGATGAATGAAGACAAAGGAAATGGAATTTCCATCTATTAATTACATTCAATTTCGTTGAATCTTAAAAAATGTACCAAATGACGGAATCAAAGAAAACAAGAGCGAGAAATAAGGAACCACTAAATTGGTTCTCTCATGCGAGCACAACTTCAAATTAAGATGCTTCCACGGGCTTCAAAGAAATAAAAGTTCCGGTGTAACGCTCATGACCCTCGAGTTCATTCGGTACATCATACAATGCACGTCATTCCAGCATGATAGAGATTATGACTGCAGGTTTAAATAAATGTATGCCAATTTTTTAGGCAAAGAGTCTGAAAGTAACTTTAGCGGAGTCACCCGCCGCTGTGCATACGTTTTCGAGAAATTCACAATGTGAATATCATTCGCCTGAATCGGGACTTTAAACCAGATTCCTCGATTTCTAGCCTGGCTTGGACTCCTTTAGCCAGTTAATCTACTCAGGTGTCCTCTTACACTGTGATTATTTTTTAATTAAGCGATAAACATTTAAAATCTCTCCTTGTTAAATGTACACTTTTTTCTTGGAAATAGCTTTGCACATTTCCAAAAGACCCGAGTGAAACAAATAACCCGTCTTCAGTTCATAATAAGTCCTAAATGTATGTGATTCTAAGGTGTCACAATGATGAATTGGTCTCGATTGGGATTGGCGGAATTGGTGGAGTGAGATTTGTACATTTTTTCCGACTTATAATGGCTGGTCGCTATTTTATTGTCTATATATCCAAATGCTGCGACCACACACACCACCATTGAACAGGGCGCACTGAGGGCTCTTTTATTGGCATAAAATGTGACACTTTCAACCACACCTTCCACATCTCCATCCGGTTACAGTACTAATTGGTTCTTCGCTGGAATCGGTTTACCTGTCTTTATGAACTTAGGCTCATTGAATTCCCTCTCTCTTTTATGTATGGGACATTTTCGAATATTCTGTTTACCGATGGCATTTTCATCACAAGATTCAAAATAGGTATTTAAATTAGTGAATCAAAACTTCATACGAATGAAAATGAAGGAATAATAATTGTAAAATTATGTTAATATTTTCTAGATGACCGTCTGCAATTAGCATACATAGGCATGTAGATATTTTTTAACTTCAAATTTCATTTCGTGTCTCGGGGCTATCCGCATCGCCAGACACATTCAAAACTAGCTGTTCCCAAAATGACTTCAGGAGTTTAAAACCATGAGTTTCCATCAGAATTCAAATGACACAGTTACTGAAATAGTAACTTTCCAAAAAAATTATAGAATTAACGTTAAATATTATGCACGGAGATATTAAAATATATAATTGAATTATGCCGATTCGATTAAGGCACGGCATTTTAAAAATATCCCGAGGTTACGCGGCTCCGTAGGAACCCAAAAAATCATGATGATCACTCCACCAAAGGCAGCCCAGGAAAATATTTCAAAACATTTTGAGAATATTTTCAATAATATAGGGAGCAATTTAAAGTACTCGAACGCCATCTCGTCTCATCTCCCGCCGCTCCATTTCAAACCTTAGCAACTGCATCTCTTTTATAGAGGGACATGGCGAGAGCCGTCAGAACAGAGAGACGCGAGGAGAGAGGGAGACAAAGAGAATGATTGAGAGTGTGTGGGAGAGTAAACGAAACTTCACAACGGAGAAAACCGAAAACCGCCGGCTATGAAGCATTCGCATAGTAGTCATTCCTAACACGACGGAAAGAGTATCCTATACATATGATATCGGGGAAATTCTCTCTTAGGACGCAACTTGGCTCACTTTGAGGAAGGTCTCCACGTCTTGGAAGTTTATTTTATACTACTGCGGGAAAATTCGTGTCACCATTCTTTGGCTCGGGCGTCTTGCTTAGACCTCAGCAAAAAAACACTTTGAGACTTTCAGATGACTTACCATTAAACGAAAAAGAGTGTATGGGCAAGGAATTATGGCTAATTCTACATTTTAGAAATGCAAGATGTATACATGCACACGCAAATACATAAAAGATGTCTATAACTGGGTATTATAGATACTTTAATTAATGAATCTCCGTAATGAAGCTACTAATCAAATATACTTATATCCAAGTGAATTCAACAAGGTGTAACTTACAACTCGATAAAAATCCGTAGATAATCAATGATATGGCATAAATGATACCTAAAAATTCTCATTTGGAATATATTTCTATAATATATTTATGGAACTCATAAAATTGAGACGGGAAGGATATTTAGTCATAGCCATGCATTTCAATAACTGCGTACTTGTAATCTACGCACTCCCTAGATTATACAAATTCATGACCGCGGCGGTAAACTGAGTGTCCTAAAATCCTATATGAATCACTAAATCAAAAAACCATTTTTATAGAAGCTTTCTATTTACAAAGTTCAATGGTTTTAAAAATTCTGCAAGAAGATCACTTATACGAGACGAATCATTCAACGGAATCCAACGCCTTAAAAATTTTAAATCTCTGAAATTATATAGATTATCATACCACGGCAGTGAAAACTGCAAAATTTTTATTCAGTACACGGAAGATGTGACACATTATCCCCTCACCATGTTACTATCAAACAATCCAAATAAAACATTAACATCTAATTCTGAGGTCGAGATCTAAGAAATTGGTTCAGCAGTTTTTTTTTTCTTTTCCTTGCTTCAGAGTACTTCACCCACTGCCTTTTTTCTGGGAATGTTAACGCTCCTAGAGTTACTGCAACTCGTTTCTTATCGTCTCCAGAAGGTGAAATAGCTTTAGATCCTTTAAAATCTTTAGTGCTCAATCGGCGACTCAATTGAGATACCTCACTGCAATCTCTTGATCCCTATCAGGAAATAGCAGTCGCTTGCACCGAGTACTTTAGTGCTTCTGATATGTCTTATTTTGAATAGAATTCGGGATAACCTAGATCGCTGATCACATACGAGCGACTCTGACTCGAAAAAAATTACTCCAATCGCTTAAATGCTTTAAAATTCATTTGATTTTGGAAAAATATATTTCAAGTATCATTTTCCAGTTACTGAAATAAATGCTTAATCTCTTCGAATCAAAATTATGATTAAAGATATAAATTTCAACAGTGTGATAACTAAATAATCTTCTCGAGAATACAGATTATGTATGCTTTGTACTGTTATCATCAACTTGGAAATGTCAATAAATGACCATTTTCCTCTAAATAAGGTAGAAATTAAAGCTTTAGTAAAGAAATTGTTAATGTTTCAAGGTGATTTATTTTCACATACTCTGACTTGTCCATTATAATTTCAAATTTCATTACAAATCTCTTTTAATGATACGAAGCCAATAGGGTTTTAAAATGCGTCAGAATTGCAAATGAAGGAAAATTATTTCGTGGTTTCAACTTAGTTTTCAAAGTTTTAATTTTTTTTTGGTCCCAGCATTTCATTCTTTCGATCCACCAATCTCCAACCACTATCCATATTGCGTGAGGGCAGGAGCTGAAAATATAACCATTGACTAAATGTTTCAGCAACAATGAGGTGAGCTTATTGGCTATTAGAATGACAAGGTGTGACCTCCGAGGTGAACAGGAATATTAGAAACTCTCATAACGATATTTCAAAGGTGACCGTCGACGAGAGATTTGTGCGGGAAGGGATGATTCTGGTAAATCACAGTGGTGACACACTGTCCGAGGTCAAGTGATGGTTAAATGTTGCATGGAAAGTGTTGGGTAGTGAGTTGGTGGTATTGGTTTGAGGGTGAAGTGTAGGGAAATTGATTGGTCGTTGCGTAGCGAGATGGGCCTATTGCTATTCATCCCGCAGGAATTACGGGTCGGTAACGGTGATTGACCTCCTTTATCTAATTTTTTTGTTCACTGTTCTATGAATGTGGGTACTATTCTAAATAATATACTTTTGATGATGCTGGTACGATGCCAAGCCGCCTCCCACAAATTCAGCTTTTGAGGTGGTGTTTCTGATGCCACAAGACCTATTTTCCGAAATTAGCCCTTAGGACTTGAGTCAAATGTGCACATGGTGACACTCTCCCACGAAGGTACACTCTACGTTTATATAATTGCTTGAATTTTTTCGGACCTTATCCTATCTACGAGAATGTACCCACGATGGATTATTTTAATTGAGGAAGGCTCTCAGTAATTTCGCGATTGGATTCACCTTTCCTCCACCCAAATCCCATTCCTTCCTCATGACCGGCAGTAGTCAGACGTTTATGTCTTTTCCGTCCCTCCATCCATAATTCAAGGGATTTATCCTATTGTCTTCCCTTATTTATGCTATTAAATAATTAAAGTTATGCTAGAAAAATTACACCACAATCCATTGGCCATAACCATATCTGGAAGATTTTTGGCAAATGATTACTATGTACAATTTCAGTTACTACCCAATAAATCATATAATAAGGTCGTAATCTTTAGCAATAAAGGCATATTACGAGGGATTATGGGTTTTTCGGTTCCTTGCACAAATAATTTGTTGCCCGCCAGAAATTTACCTCAATTTGATGTGCTATGACGAGTACTCAGTTAAAGAGTAAGTCAGTTAAAAGGTTATGTATGATATGAATTGGATAATAACATCAACTTAAAAATTAGGAGTAATCATAGTCTAACTCAAAAGCAGAAACATAGTTAATGCATCCAATAGTAAAATATGACAACGTAAGATCGTTGGATCGTCAAGCTTTATTAGGAGAAATTTTTACGATTTGTTTTTCTGGTTGTAACAATTGTATAAACCTAAACCCAATCGTTCGATAATAATTTATCTCAAAAAGTTTCCCTATCATACTTACGCAAATTGAAATAATTGGAAAATACCCAGATATCTGACAATATTTGTACCACTACCAGAAGTGAAGAAATGTCTCCTAGAATAATACGCCGCAAGCTGGCTCACTTATATCTATGTCCAAAAGAAATACCGATCTATTCCCCTTTGGCTATTTTTACACGGTTTTTCTGTTGAACTCTCCCACCTTTTTAGCCAGTGAACCTTACGGGTATTACCTCCGACAACATAAGACTTGATCCCCTTCGACATCCCTCCAACCTCGTCACGGCTTAGCTGAGCTCATCATTACTCAATATTGTCATGCACCAATAATTTCTCTCGCGTCATTTTCCTTTGAAGCAAACTTGCAACCAAATGTCCGAGGAAATATTTTCCAATAATTATTAGAATATGAATGCTGCATTATGCAATGTGTATAATAATGAAATGAAGATTGAGTGACAACTACACCATATACAGTAACGAAAATGAACTTCATTTTTTCTTTGTATCCACCAAATTTAAATATAAGGAATATTAATCCAGGAAAAAAAAGTTTTTTCAGGGAATATATCGGCGTGACACAAGTGAGATGGCCTAGAAAACGCTACTCATCGAAAAGAGTGTTTTTCTAGATGGTACGCGTTTGCTATTAAAATGGTGGAAATGCATCCGTTTACCCTCGCGAAAAATTATGATCCGCGGCATAAGATAAGGGAAACTTCCGCATAGGCACCTTCAAAACTCCTTGGAATTGGTCGGCGCTTGGCCTTCGCAAAGTTTTCAATATTCAATTTACTACGGCACACCAAAGCAATAGCTGTTTAAAAGTTAAAATGCCACCTTTGATTTTGCGAGGAGGAAAATAAATTTCATTTACTGGTGTTTTCATCAATCGCACATGGGTTTTGAACTGTAACGCCTGCAGAACGCTGTTAGGGGAATGACAGTAAGAGAGTAAGAAAGGAATGAGGGTAAACATGTGCAAATATTTTAAGGAAATTTTATAGTTCGGCTTGAGCTGGAAAATTGAACGTCAATGAAGAATTGACTCCTTTGGAAACGATAATCTCACAGCATTTGTGCGACCTAATAAGGATATTTAACAATTACTTGCAATTACTTACAATTTTTTAGGTCAAAAGTTTCACAAGCATATTTTCCCGAGTGAATGATTACATACGGGAGACTTCTGATGAGTTTCACATTATATCACAAAGTTTTAGGTTTCTTCTGATGATTACCGTTCTTAGGATGACTTACTGATTATACCTGTTATTTGAACGAAAATATTCCAATTTTAAATTGGAATTTCCATTTTTATAGTTTTGAATACTTTTCATAATATAAATAATTCTCCTGCATAAAGGACCAATTAAACTTACGTGAATATCTAAAATATTTTCCAAATTTAAACATTATAATAAAAAATAATAGTTGAAAAACATTTTATAGTGAAGGAGGCCACATTTTCGACATTTCTCCAAGGTAAAAATTTTCAACTTTTATGGTCACCAGTAATATATATATTACCAGCGACGCCTACCTGCAGATGAGATAGCAATTGGTATCCCCATATTTCTCTTGCCTTGCACCTCATGAAACATGTAAATCTGCGATGCATTAATCATTAATTTTACGTTTCTCGTACCATATGGTAGCATATATGCTAGGTAATATATCTTTGAGTTCTTGCCTAGCTATCATCCTAAGGATCTATTTGGATTAGTGACGACATATGAAACCTACACTCATAGCACAAATTACGTTTACTCATTACGTATTACAAATAAATACATCATATTTAATGTAATTAGGAATACATGTATTATATGACAAGTTTGGACTGTAAAAATAGTGATATAGGCGCAACATAATTAGTACTGGAAAAGGAATAAAAAGGAAATATTACAATTTCATTTTCATGAGTAGTCAACGAGTCTTCGTTCTCTAAGAGCAATGCAATAATGTTTGGGAGTTACCTATGATTTTGATTGAAGCCTTCAATAGCCTTATGAATTTTCATACACCACACAGAAGTGCTATTACAAGGCACCTAGTAGTTAGCAATGTGTATTGAAGAAATGGAGGAGCCTTTAAATTATATTTTTACGTGTTACCGTAAGATGAAATTTGGCAATAAGTGTAATGACAGCCATTTTTTATCTTGAGAGTTGAACGTACCAATTTTAGTTAATGGGGGATAAAAAAATCCGTTAAATACCAATAAGTTCCGAAAAGTGTGGTAAAATTGGATTTATTGATTAAAATTTTAGTTTTTTATTTTTTTTTATTTTTAGTTGTTATTGTAGTATTTTTAGTTGTTATTCTGTAGTAATTCTGTATATCCCCAGTGCTAGAGAACGCCATCAAATTTGCAGGGAATCATAATAAAATAGTGCATTACTTTTAAACGAAATATAGGAAAATTAATTTCAAAATTTAATGTGAAAATATAAACATATCACGGTTATTTACAATTATGTAAAGCAGAGTGAATAATGGTGCACAAAGTTGGAGATTGGTATTTTACCCACTTTTGGGTCTTTGACGTGAAGGAATTTCAAGGAAGCGTTTGACAGTCTGAGAGGGTAGCCAAAATACTAATTTTGGGTTTAAGTTGTACTTAAGAATTAAGTAATTTATCCTGATACCTATACTCAAGAAGATGGAATCATGCATTTTACTTAACATTTTTTGGAAAACGGTCAATTGTTATCATTGCTTGAAAAATAATTAATTCATGAAGATAATATTACATAAAATTGTAAACATAAAAAACTAAGAAAATATAAGGTTATAAAGGGCTGTAAACTTTAAATCCAATGAATTATCCAAGTCAAATTTAAGTTATCCTTTAAAAAACACCGCCAAACGACTTCACTCTCTCGTAACGGCGAATAAACGCATGCGCTGGGAAAAATATACTATTGCCAAGATCAAAAGAAATTTGTTTCTATTTTATTACGAAATGAACAAACACCAGACAGTAAAAACGTGGGAAAATTTATTTATAAATGAAATCGCATTCAAAGTATTTAACCCGTTTACACTTGTTGCGTTCTGAAGTGCTAGTACACTGAATAAACCTCCTATAAGTGGGACACGGGAAAAAGTGCGCTGGTTCAAAAGGATTGCTTGTCTATTACAGAAGGTATTTCCGCTTGTAAGAAGTGTAAAAGTGTGCCAGGGGCACTACTGGCCTTTGGTTCAGAAATGAAAGTTCTTTCTTTACACCCAGACACCCGATTTTTATTATTCATTACACACATGCACCCGATATGAATTTAAGTAAATCAAGGAGTGTATTAATGTTGAAATTGATGATAATAGTTTGGCATTTGATCAGTAGTTGACGATAATTTACAACGCAGTCCGTGCGTGGGCTTGAATCAGAGAGAAAAGGCTAAGATATTTGTGAGAAAACAAAAATTAGTGTCCCCTAAATTTTTCCGGTTTATCATGAAAATTAGTAATTGAAAAGTTTTTGTAGATTGTCATCCCCCATTAGATTAACACTGGAAGTGTGAGTTCTGGGAGAATTGAAAGTAGTTTTGAACTAATATGACCCTAGTGAAAGAATAATAGGATTAGGAAATGTGAATGACTGGGATTCCATTGGAAGTATTGGGTGGATAAAATTTGTTTATTTTGCATGGAAATAAATTTTTCTTAAAAACATGGCGTTAGCATAAACAAAAGTTAGCGTTATTGCAAGATGTGAGGGTAATCAGAGGTGCGAAATGTGATGTAAATCGACCACTAATTGGGCGTTTCAAAAGTAGACCTATATAGTTATAGTGGCAAGCTATGAAGGTTAGAGAGTAAAAGCAATGGATAATTGAAGTCGAAAAGGTGAAACACAAAAATGCAGAACGCAGTACTATTGCAGGCTTGAGGATATACTCAAGGCATTGCTGGAATCAGGAGAAACGGGACAAGTATATCGGCTTAGGCAGCGAAAATGGTAGTGTGCAAAATCATTGCAAATCCTCCTTCAATTATTGAATGGAAACTAAACCATGGGTGTGCTAAGATCAGCGTAAATTTCAATTAAATATAGTGAATATTTGGTACCTACGAGTGTTTGTGGTAATAATGGGAGAGATAGGATGAGGATTGAGTACGTTGTGAATGTATATGAATTGAATGCACCAGTCATAACTAACTAACTGCAAGAATGAAAGAAGCAAACTGGGTTGTTTAATCATGAGGAGAGAATGGACGAGTGTCTGCCCGCCAATCGCAAAGGTATATAAAATTAAACCAAATGGTTTAAGGTGACCAAACAAATCATGGTTGGCTACAGTCAAAGAGCCTCCAGACACAAGTAATATTCATAGTTTCAGAATCAAAAGAGTATATCCCAAAAAATGTGTGAATGCGGAGGCGAAATAAATATGCATGGTTAGAGCAGTATAATAAAAAAATGAGTAATAGGGAGGAACGTCTCCTGATAAACTTAAAATTACAGTTTTTGACTTCAGCGAGTAAAGCTTCACTTTGACCTACGCAGTATTTTTATTTATTTTCTGCACAACGCTAAAGACCAAAATGAGCTTTAATTCAAAGGTCTCAGGCTTCAACTTTCTTAAAATACATGATCATGAAAAAATTAAATATGCATATTTTCCAGAGTAAAAATTTTTTCCAGTGCTACCGGTTTCGAAACTTATGATGCTGCCGATGCGTCGAAACCGGTAGTACTGAAATAAATGTGTGGTGTGAAAATATAATTAGTCTAATTATTAAGTGGAA
>LYUA01000550.1:654591-671848 GCA_002093875.1 Calopteryx splendens | reverse complement strand
AGAAATCCCCTGAAGCGATGTTCCGCCGGGGTTTTTAAGGCCCTGGCCGACACTCGCGCTCCAGCCATACACGGGGCTATTCGCTCAGGTACGCAACCAGCACATTCCTCGCGCATCCTCAGGAGGGATCAATGCGTATTGCTTTCAGACCCATTGGAGTCATTACGTTTTCAACGTCATCTCCGGCAGTATTATAGATTTGATCGGAGTTTAGGTGTCGCATTGGAAATATTAGGGGAAGTTTTTTTTTCCTTTCGAAGCACATTGTGGTGTGCATATTTTGGCATATAGCATATAAACGTGTGCCAGGACGCTATGGCCATATAACATTAAATAATTATTACGTCATCAATGTTATGATTTATTATGAAAACATGTGAAATATCCACTACCGTGGGACAAGACTTAACGATATCCATTATACAGGTGATATACTAGGTTAGTAAAGCAACGAAAACATCACAGAAGAATCACATTCCTCGTCTTCCAAACGTCATTTGTCTTACTACCTTTGAGTTATTTCCTCAAGCAGCAAAACATCATCCGAAAGCCAACTGGAAGTTTTGTAATTTATGTCTCGGTCTCATTAATTCTCATTGAAATTCAATCTTTATTGTTCTAAAATATAATTTTGTGAGTATTTTGTAAATTGGTTCATATAAATATAAAGTGTGTTTGGGAAATAAAAGTAATAACTATAAAACCCGAAATTAATCTCTGGATATAATTAACCAAAGGAAACCCATAGATTTTCGGAAAATCGGAGGTGAGTTGCTGCAAATTTAGAATAATAATAATAAAAGTCACCTATCCGGCGGTGGCAGACGTGATATACCTCCCTTCTTTTGAGTCACCAGCCGTTATTATAGCAAGGAATCCTGAGGTTAGCCGGAGACTCGGGGGTGGATTATCTGAAGATGCAGATATATTTTATAGAAATGATAACAAACATAAATAGTGAAATATTTACAAATTTAGAAATTATTATAGATAAAATAATAAAAATCAAATACATATAAGGACCGATAAACCTCTTCAAGTGAATTCACTGGTTTCAGGTGTCACTTAGTGCAAGTTATTCATATAAAGAAGAGAAATACTCTGTTTTCACGCATAAATTTTTTTCACTTAATTTCATTCACATTATCATTCTTAATTCCTCAAGCGATTCTTCAATGACGACGTGAAACCTCCATAGTCAGTGATGAACTCAAACTCTCTACCCCGGGGCTAATGGTCAGCCTAAAACCGGGCTCTTGTCCAACCGCATCGTTTTCCCCCCGGCGTTTCGAGAGATAAATCGAATATATCAATGAGACTGTCCTCCCCGTTCGGGGCTCTGCACCTCAGGGTGGGTGCGGAGCGGTCACAAACATCAATTCACTACGGAGTGAGTGTGACTAAGTCAAACACTCATCAGGCTCACGCGCTGGTCACCAAAATTTAGTTAAGCACCGTTTTATCCTCTCATGGACACAAATCATAGGACGTTCTTCACACTTATATTATCTTATATTACTTATAAGGGAACTTTGGGCCTCCCACCACGTCCCCCATTTGGGTGGCTTCTCTGGGAAATTTTTAATTTTAAATTCCATCCGAACCCTTGATTTTATATAACTTTTAATCTATCTCGGAGTCTCGGAGAAACCTTTATGCTATCTTACCTCCACACACTATGAGACCCGCACTGCCGAGAACCCTCTTTCGCCCGACCCCACCCCTCCTCATCCCGCCAAATGCTCTCCCCCGTGAAACTCCTCCCTCGACATCACCCCCAATCTGTTCATCACACCTTCCAACTCGACCCCCGCATCCCAACGCCCAGTTGTCCAGCTCTAGTTCCATTGAAGGGAACGACACTTAATGGCAAATGACACAGGCCGCTCGTATAAAGCACGCGCCAACTGAAGTAGCATCGTGGAAAATTAACTAAAGTAAAATGTGCGTTCACTCGGAAAGCAAAAAGAATTCAAAACTGTTACCATACTGGTGAGCATCAAAAGTCTGACATGTGCTCATACATGTGCACGCTGATATATATCTTTTAGCTGATTATAACGAAAGTGTAATTCACTTGATGCACGAAAGATATTTCAAAGTGGTTTACCGATCAAAAGGAAGCTTTGGGTGTGTTTAAATTATTACTTTTCTTCGTCGTTACCTACTGAAGAGTTTCAGCAAGGCATATCAATTATTTCCTTCTACAGCTCCTCGAAGTTTATTCATATCCATTTCACGCCCACCAAAACGCTCACTCTTTTCCAGCATCTCCCTCTTTCCAGCACACCCAACATTTTTCCTTCTAACACGGCCCTACTACCAACTGCTTCACAATACATCCCTTACCCGTTTTCTTCGAATTCTTCCCGTCGACCTCCATTTCCTCCTAACCAAAATCAGCACTTCAGTCGTCTTTCTCTCTTTCAAGCTTTTTTTATCCCATCCCTCTCCAAACGCACATCCGAACTAGGCTCCTCCAAGCTACGGTCTTTCTCATTCCTTCTTTACGAATCGTAAAATTCCACTCCCCATATTAAATTCTTCACTTAAATTTTAGTACGTGTTTGATTATGGTACCCGTAATCATTTCCCACCTAAGAGCAAATGTTTTTTTTTACTGAAGCAGCATTACCTCAGGGCCCAAAGGAAAGTTTCATTCAGAGCAAGGATGCCATAGTGGGCAAAAGTGGCCACAGCCTTTTTAGTCGGGTTTATTTTTAACTTCACAATGGAAACTGGAATTTATGGGGAATCGCAATTGAATCGATTACGCTAAAGCACAATTTACCTGCACGATAGAGAGCCAGGAAAAAAAACTCAACTGTCCGTTAAATGGAGAGGTCAAGGAAATTCTCCTACGCAGTGCGAAAGAAACTTCAAGGAGAAGTTGGATAGCACTACGCGAAGACGGGAGGGCACAAGCCGCCGTTGCTCTCGAAACCCAACTGTTTGCCACCTTCCAAGGGATCGCTTACAAACGATCACCCCATTCGCTCCCACGCCCACTCGAAACCTTTCATTCACGACCGTACTTCCATATGATTCGCACATTCCAACCATTCCACCCTCCACTGCCAATTTGCCGCTTCCATCTAACTCAACTATCACCTTGGTCATTCTGTCTTTCTAAAATTACCGCCGAGCCGCTCAATATCCCCCCTTTGACGCAAAGAAACGATCATTTTCTTCGCATTTCCCTGTTGTATATTCATTTACGGGAATCATGGAATTGCGCATTGCTTCATGACAAATTGCGGTCACGCCGTTCTTTTTTCTCTTTCTTTTTTTTTTGAAGACACAGGTGTGCACTCAGGTGAGTGTGACGTGAAATGAAGTACAAAGTAGCAGGATTTGTATTTCCTTTGGTCCGTAAATAGGGGCTCTACCGTGAACAGCACCGGAAAATTCCCTTTGCATAGCGAATCTAATGGCGACTCCAAAGAAATTACCAGCGGCCTTCGAGTCATCAGACCGGTGAGTAGTCGAAACGAAAGACTGAAGTACCAAACCTATCCACCTCTAAATTAAAAAGCTCGTTCCCTGCCCGTCCCCTAACAGCTGGTCCATTTGAGTGAAAAGAGAAAATATCCTCGCTTTATTTGATTTTACTCAACCAATTGTTAGCTTTAACAGCAAAAGAAATAAAAGAAACCATGCTTAACTTATAAAAGCGTGTAGAGAATTATAATAAGTGATGCTTCGATGAAATACAATAAAAAGCAAGGCTGCGATTGCCCAACGATTGGAAATAAGTACTATTAGTATGCCATTCTTTGTGATAAAGTGGGAATGAGGAATAAAATAATGAATTGGGGCACTTGCATTAATGGAAGTTGAATGTATTTCTTGGGATATTAGCATGATATTTTCCAATGCTGGAATCATAACATTTTTGAGCAAAATTTAAAAGGAAGTGAATTTCAGTGAATTTTTCGAAAGTGTAATTTCACATGTTTTCAATTGCAATCACGATAAAAAATTAATTATTATTTTTCACAATATTTTTTTATATTGACATTTAAGTTGTACTCACACGATTTTAATGAATATGAAAGTCTCCCTTAATATGTATTTTAACACCACCTTAGTCTCTCAGTATGCCCAAAAATAGGTTTCTCCAGACCGATGTTAGACTCTTTCCCTAACCGCGTCAGACACTATATTAATGGTCCATACTAATATTTCATTCCTTTGGTGCATGTCTGGTGTGAACTCACCCCCTACTACGAATACTTTCACAATATTTAATACTAATCGATTCAAAAAGTCGCTTTGTATTAGTCATCAATAAAAGAATTAGTGCCTTTTCGAGTATTCAAAATAAATATGTTTAAAAAAATTATTAAATATTCTATGCACAGAGATTTTTGAAACACATGATTTGGTTTCGGGTGCAATATCAATTTCAATCATAAACTTTATAAATTCCTCGCAAATACATACACTGAAAACTAACAAGAGTATTGTTCCTTAAACGTACTTAACACCATTAAAATGAATTAAGTTATTATTTCTGTTTCTACTGAGGTAACTCTTGCACCCTAAACAAGGCTATGCTAAATCAACACAAATGAAATACTTCTATGCTGCCAGTAGTTCACTGAGATCAGTGCTTTTACTCTGTTCGCCGAGTGCATTACCCATCGGATTAATTAATCATGATATTTTGCATTCGGAAACACGTTTGGTCAAAGTGACGCAATTCGACACAGCCAGTAAACAGAAGCCTTGTCAAACGCAGAGAATTACAACGAGAATACATAAACATTCATGAATACATTGAAAAAGTATTATATTCCTTGCTGATGAGGATTTTTGTGATTATACATAAAGTAATTCCTTGCTGATGAGGATTTTTGTGATTATACATAAAGTAAGCTAGTTAATCAAAAGACTTTTATTGGACTTTTATCGGAAATTATATCGGTCTATTAGGGCAACCCCGTCAAAATATATTGAAGCTAACTTAGAATAATACCCACACCTCATCACACCAAACGATGATGTAAATATCGAAACTCACTAGGTCTGCGACTATAATAAAACTGGTGCCTGACTGCTAATAAAAACCTAGCGAGTGAATATTTTGACGTAGGTGTACCTAAATCAGAAAAGCCCGATTTTCAGGTTCATACAGTATTTCTCTTTCAACAAAGAATAATGCATAAAGTTTCTGAATTGGTAGTTCAGTACCTATTGGATTAATTTCAACATGAATATTACGTGACTCTAATATGGTGAATGACGCACTCTTTAAATACTATACGGCAGTGTTAGCGAGAAGTTTTCTTAAGATTTTTTTGCCCTATTATGTCTCAGTGATTACTTTAATTGCCACCATACGTTCTCTTCTATAGTGGTTTCAAAAAAAAACTTGGCTTCTATCATGATAAGGCTATAATAATATTAATACATTATTAGATTACAAGGACTTCCACAAACGTTTTTTTCAAGCAGACGATTAAGTTGTTATCATCGATTTTTTGACGTAGGTTCCCAAAATAACGAAAGAAAATTTTAATTGTTGTCACGTTTGGTGATAACCGAGTAATATCAGTAAAAATCAAGCATTAAAATTAAAGTTATGAAATAGGAGCACACATATAAATCACCATTATTTATCTAAACTCCGTGTTTCATCTAACGTAGGCATGTTTCGAGAGTGCACCAATCACCTGTTTTTTGGCCGCTGACTCTTCATTCTGTAATGTTCCATGAAATCCTAAAACACCCATTAGGAAGCTTTGGTCTTCTTCTTTTGATTGAAAATGAAATTTTGCCTTGACATGAGATTCGAGATAGCATATGCGCCACATAACGACTCGTCCCACTGTGTATCTCCAGCACAGCTTAATAATGGGTGTTAAATTACTGGGAGGTATCCCTGAGGGAGGCCGGGAACAATAGAGAGAACCAGGCATGAGAATTTACCGTACTACAAACACAAGAGGAAGACTTAATGAGAGGCGTATTAGTAGTGCACGTAGTGTTGCCACAGGACGAGATGAGATTGGGAGACTTGGGTCAGTCTCCCAATCGACTTCTTTCCCATACTCGTCACGCCCCATCGTTTAACTAGTCAGGCCCATTTCCCTATGGATCTCGGTCTTGCGGAAATATCTGGGTTATTTTCTTGTTTACCTAAAAATATACTTTTCATAGACGCAGGCGACCGCTCATTTCATCATTTACTCAAGGTTAAAGTTTATTATCAAATGGGTTATTGGTGCTGACGTCTGATAAATTTCCTCAAATATGCTTAGCCTATAAATTTAGGAAACATTTCGCATGAAAAAAACTCCTATTATAGACATTAACTAATCTCTCTTTTCTCAATCATATAAGGAAAGCAAGACCATTAAATCGATAATAATGAAATTAATCACACATAAAACAAGCTCAGGCGCATAAATTCCCTCTATAGGTAGCTAAAAGGATAATTTTTCAGGTTAATTTTTAAATAATTAACAAAATATCAGTGTTTCATGTATCATCAAAATTAGGACATAATAAAAATCAGGACACGTACAAAAATGTAAAAAAGAGATACATTTATTGATTCTCTTTTTGATTATAATAAACGCATGCCCTCGCGAAAAAGGCTTCAGGCAAGAAAAATGGAAAGGGGATAAGAAATAAATTTGTTTTCCATGGCAAAGTTTTTCTATTTTCACTGCCTAGTTAATTGAAAGTTTCCACAATGTTACGACCAAAACTATCAATTTCATTGCCAAAAATGTCATCTTTTCTCGGAAATGGAGGTTATGATTAAGGCTACAATGAAAACGATCTCAGTTCGAGCACTAAGATTATATTTCGTAGGAAACTGCTTTACTGAATAGCTATCAAAATTTGGACAAAGCATTAACTAATTGGTGTAGGGTATCACAAATAATCAATATCACACTACCACAAGCTTGCAAGTGAACACATTCCTCTTCATTCATTAACCTCCTTATTGTAAACGTCCTAAGGACTAACATTTAGTTATAGCAACACGAAAAAAGCCAAAGGCAATAAGGGTATGATACCGTTTTCGACTTTGGTATGCTACAAGATTTGTTTTTTATGAGTCCCTTCTCTCGCAATTCATACATCATCAAAAATTTCAAACATCACCCCCTTGAAATTGCATGAGTTTGTACATTCAACCACTACCCTTTTTCTATCTCGGAACAATATTCCCTAAATTTCCCATTACTATCCCTGAAAATGGACTCAAGAAAGACCTCACCTATTCATTGGAATGTCGATGCAGTGCTATAAATAAGTATTACTGAGTAAAATTTGAGTACGTTTAGGGGTAATTCACCCTCATATATTACGCCTCTTTATCACATGCCGCACTCGGTCTGAATCCCTGATATTGTAACGTAATACATAAACAAACCAGTTGCATTAAAGCAAACTTTTCTTTGATGTCCGGCGTTCTACCACCATCTACCATACAGCCTGTGGTATTTTTAGGCTAATAATAAGACATAGATATTAAGTTACCATGAAAATACTTCACATTTACATACAAGTTATTATTGAGGATAGGGTAACAATATATATAATTATTTTACATTCTCCAAGTCTTAAATATCCCTTACCCTATTGATATGAGATTTCGTCCGGGCGTCTGACCTCTTACGTCAGTCCCTAGTCATTTCCTAATTAGTCAGTTCTAATCTTCAACCTGTTTCACTCTATGGGATGCTTACTGATCTGCGTATTTCAGAAAAAAGATGCAATAGTTTCATAGTCTAGGCACTCAATCTGCCAAAACTTGAAAATCATAGGGTTTTTATAACTGACCGTGGGATTGATAAAAATATGTAAAAAATTAATTTTTATTTGAATATTTGAATGCACATAGGCGTGCTAAATACGACGTTGAAACTACATTGAATAGGAGTTTACCACCTAAAGGACATTTATTACGCAATGGTATGAATAAATTTGAGCATTTGTTTATCTAATTGTTTGTTATATATCCTATTTTAGGTGGAAATGTTTATTGACTGCCTCAGGCCTTGTTCATTGGAAGCCAGTTAGATCCTATAACTCTTTCAAAACAAACCTGAAAGATTGTGAGCGCCATAATGGGGAATTGCGGTGAAATGGACAACAGTATAATGCTGATATTTTTCAAATTTTCGAGTTAAAAAGGACTGAGTTTTATTTGCTTCTTGAGACATAAAATGGTAGTCTCCAGCACTTATTTCTCTTTGACTGCAATATTGATGAAAAATTCTGCACTGACATAAAACTGCATAAAAATCATTCATAGAACTTAGAAAAAATAATGAACAAGTTGATGCTTCACAAGGCATCTAGTAGCGCCTAATTTTAATGGAAAGACTTCTAGACTAGACCTTACATAATTTTTTTTCAACTTCCTTCTAACAATGGCGCACGAATATAGAACTAGCTTAGAGGCCCACGTGAATGTTTTGCTTTCTGTAACTTAAAGGCAAAGAAGCCTCAGTGTTCTAATTTCAGTTTCATCGAGGAGTTCTGAGATCTAAAGCAACTCGTATTCTCATAAAATCCTCCAAAAGTTACCAAAAACAAAGTTCATCAAACACCCTTTCAGGCCTGTGGTAAAGTTTTTTCTTTTTTTCACCGGTATTTTTGATCCCGAAAAACTATAGCTATAGCTAAATTATTAAGTTATTATGAGAGAGCATTTCTTTTCGGGGGGTAACCATACGTCCAAATGAGTATTTAATTCTGTTATGCTAATTAAATCTTTTAACCTCCATTGTTTATCACTCAAATAGAAAGTAATTATGTTCTTATATATATGTGGCATATTGTTTAAATGATTGCAGGAGCCGAAAATCATTCAAGTATTAGGAAATAACTTTCTAAACAGGGTATATATTATTTAGGCGCCGTGATTTTCAGTAGGTAATGATACATGTATTTTTTACTGATGACATTTGAAATTTATAACGCTGTGAATATATCCTTATAATATATTAAACCGCGGATTTTTTGCCAACTTATATCCAGGTAATGCTTACTCTAACTAATTCATAGTATTTACGTGAAGGAAAAAATAATTATCAAGAAATGAGGAGCATAAAGAAACCTTGATCCGACTTATCTCCAATATTTACGTACAGGAATATAAATTAGAGTGAAATATCTTGCAAACTCAAAGAATCACATCATGAGAATCCAGTGCCCAAGCTACACCGCTCATCTAATCGGAAAATTATTATATTTCAAACCATAAATCCCATCGAATATAAATCAATAGCTTGTCAGAACAGATGCCGATACCTGAGATGAATTGGTAACAGTGGGGCTTGGCGATTATAACCACTGACCACTAGTCCGACACGGCCGCCTCCACGATTTAGCTTCAAAATTTAGTACGTTTCCCAAAGGAGAAGACTAAGGGCACAACAAATAATATGAGCCTGATACAGAATCAAGAATGAAGTTCGCTTGTAGGTTCTGTTCGCTTGGAGATTTATATTTTTATGGCCAAAGGCTTGCGTTGGAGAATTGAAGTGGATAAGTTACATTGGCGGTCCGAGGATTTCTGTTCTCTCCTCCGTTCTCTGAAGCAGCTCAGAAAATCGAAAAACGACTTATTTTTAATCTAGTTTTCTCTTCATTTCAAGACGACTCCCTAGTATCCGAACACTTCCAATTACGCGACAGAACCTAGTGGGGCATATGTCCTCAGGTGTCGAACGTCTGCCCTAATGACCTTAAGAGGTGGTATCATCGCTTTCTTTTCTGAGATTCCGGAGAAATATCTCTAATTGCCAGTTTCTGCGTGGTAGTGAATTTTCACCAAATGTGACCGATAGCGTATACTCATTCGTCATTATTCTTTGGATTATTTTTAAAAGGTTACCAGATTCTAAGTTTCGCAGAAAACATTTCTTTCGACTTCCATTGAGTGGCCGTGGAATTCTTTCGTCAGCCGTATCTTCAGCTAGCATAGGTACTGCGATTCCCCGATCATCGAAAAACATATAAGCCTTAGTTTCTCCGAGTTAGCGGAGCAATGCACTTAGAATGCCCAAAGGTTGTACTGGGGTCATTTGATGAAGTATGAGCAAAAAAAGCGGCTATAATATACTTAGCGAAGGAAGGTGGCTAAGACATGCCATGCTAAAAATCACTCGTTATGAGGCTTGAAGGGCATGACAAACATTTTTAGTAATTCTCACTGGTACACCTTAATCCAGGAATCAGAGGTGTGAATACATTTTTATAAAGGAGTATTTTTACTCACAGACAGTTTCATAAGAGGTCCTACAGTACACAAAACAAACTAATATTATTTCCGGTAAGCACAATTCATCGCCATGGATCAATGACACGCTCAAACTTGCTGGAACAGAGACCTACTGAACTGGATCTTCTATATTCCGGTATCTATTAAACTACACCACATGCATGTCAAGGAAAAATAACTTCTTTCACCCATTCCATGCATTATATTTGCTCATATTACACATTTTACTGATATCTTGATAATTACGCGGTTTTTCAGCGGTAATGTGGCTACCTAATTAATTTCCTCTACGCTGAATTTTAAAGTTAACATTTCGTAAAAGAGATTATTTTCAGGGAACTATGCAAGATTACCATAGCTATAGCCTATCTATGGTCATCAACCCTGTATTTCGTTTGAAGCTGCCCTCCTATAAATTGTCCCATCTGCCCACCTCTTCATATCTCCCAAATTCTCTGTTTTTTCCATCGATCCATCGATAAATATTTTCTTCATGATCAAAACCTATAGGTTTTCCTGAATAATAATTTCTGTTTACTTATTTCCTCCAAAGCCAGCTCTATCAAATATAAATATGTATAGATGAAAAAATATATGAAAATTAGGCTATTAAGTTATCCCTTCTACATTTACTACACACAGCGGATACCATCATCTCCCTCTGTTCATAGTAAGTTTCGAGTAGGGATTCCATTTGATCTTTTCCTTTCCGGCCTTCTTACTCCTCTTATTTGATTTTCACAACTCTCCTTCAACACCGCTTTCCTTTTCATCCAATCCCTTTTCTTTTCTGCCAATGTGATGTGTGATATAGCACCTTTTGGATGTCTTATGATTTTTTTCTAATTTATAGGGTTGTTTCTTGCTTTGAGGAAATCATTCTCTTTCAAAGACTTCTTTTTGCTATTTTGTTCACATGATTTACTTGCGCTTTCCATAACTACTGATTTGGTGAAGGTGAAATCAAAGCTCCTTCACCTCTTCAAACTTCTTTAGTATCCAAGATGAAAATTAGCCTTATCTTCTCCTGCAGCAAACCAAAAATCTAACTTTATTTATTTTCAGTGTGCACGTCTTAATCACATTTTCCAGGGTTACTTCTTTTGATTTCTTTCTTTCCTGCCACTCATGCTATAACGGCCAATAAACGCAGCTTGCTCATTTTTTTCTCCTCGGGTCCCAAATCGTGCCGCACTTCGTTTTAAAGAGCACATCTTTGCCCTAACCCCGTAATTATTATTTTTACTTCAAATTAATCAATCTGAGTTCATTGACTACAAATTACTTATTTTTTTTTTAATGAGAAATGCGGATGGAGTGTTGGAACATTCATCATACCTCGATTTTCGAACGAAACCTTTCCCGAATGGCTTCAACGACAGCTCCCGAGCGCTCCCCTCAAACAAATACACTAAAGTTAAATGGACAAGACTGCCGGGGCGCCATCGGATTCCTTTCTTCCAACAATGCCGCAATATCTCCCTCCACCACCTGCCGCATGGCCGAGACCCCTACACCAAGCCGATCACGCATCACACCCCCCTCCACCAACCTTCGAGACTTCGACACTTCCCATCTTCTTCCCCGCCACCACTTCCCGTGCATGCTCAACGGATGTCATCGGAAGCATTACGCCCTATAAATCTTTTATCGCATACTCCGGCCCGCTGCAGAGACCGCCCCCAGTTCACTCACGCAGCCCAGCCTCCCCTTTTTGCGGGAGACGGGTGGCCATGGGTTCAAAGGGACGCTCGGCAACCCTTTTGGCCATCTTGCACGACTTTGCCCACCTAGCGTTCGCAACGCTCGTCTTTCCTTCTCCCTTCTTTCGTCCTCTCTCTCTCTCTCAGCTCTCTCCCTTTTCCACAGCCCTTCACCCGCGCTCTGCGGAGTCATTCCGCTGACGCATTGTGAATGTCCTCGCCCTCATTCATTGCGTCGTTTAACTCAAAGTTTCATGCCAGTAGTAATTACTTTTCCACATCTACTTACATTCAGTGCCATGCGAGCCGCTGCCACAAAGTTCCGCCTTGGGTCACAGGACGTGAAGTGTTAAATAACCTGTCTATAGTGTTGCGAAAAATCCCACGGAATGACGTGCGCAGCCACTCGAAACGGTCACGGGGGAGTGGTGACCCAACGCGAACATTCCGTGATTGGCACTTGGAATTCCCGACAGCCGATTGCGTGCCTAAGATCCAGCGTCTGGCTTCAACGCAACAGGCAAATCCAGGCTAAAATCTATCCCCTGTAAAAAGGAACTTGCATTAAAAATACTCACTAATATGCGCATTGATTGTGAAATAGCGGAATAAAAAAATAATTTGGTTTATGAATAAATGAAAAAAAGGTAGAAACAATATCTCTATCTTCTATATATTGCATTCATAAATTACCATGCAAATATGTATCATATTGATTTGCTAATAAATACACGTAATACAGAGATCATTTCAGGGGTAAATTTTTTACAATATTCGTATTATGTTATGTTCTGGTTATTCCCCCGCTATCAAAAGTAAATTTAAGGGTATATTTTCACGTGGTGCTGAAGGCCAGGGATAACCCAGTCGTATTATTTCTTTGGCAAAAGGGAAAAGCATTTTACTTTACCATCATTAAACTTATGAACATAATGAATCAACCTCCAACGGACTTTTAACAAATTTCCTTTATATATACCTGCCATCGATCATAAACACCACATTTAGCGAGAGACCTCACAAATTGCAAGCTTCTCTGTGTGAAAAAATGTAATGTCATATATTATTGCCTTTTAGCATGCATATCTTCCAAGAGCAACCAACACAATGTACACCAAAAATATGCATTTTATGTTCGCGATTTCCCTACAAATACCATTCATGGTAAAAAGTTCTTAATGAGGCTTAAATTATGCTACACCTATAATGTTGGAATATTTTTGTAACAAAATACCTTCTTTATCGTTGTATGTGCTCCACATTATGCTATACTTTCACGGTGCTGCATAAATTTTTTTTTGCAGGTTGTGCTGTTTTCAATTACATTTAGTAGCATTTATTTCTATTTGAATTAAAGTACAGAGTAATAAGTAACGGAGTTTATTCATGTAGAATTTTTTTTTGCCTTAAACCCTGTAGCAGGGAAAATAATCAAATTCCTCGGTTCGTGTATAATAAGACAAATACTCAAAAGTACCTGTTTACCCCTAAAACTGGAAATACTCGTGGTTATACACGATGCAATTTAAAATAAACGTTCCATTCCTAAATACCGTTTCCGTTTAATCAAAAAATTATCACGTGCGAACAATGTCATTGCGCGAGTGCTCAAAATTACGATACCCAGATGTAGATATTTAAGCCCCAACAAAATATTTTACACTCTTTTTACGATAGGTAGGTACCATTTTTCCAAGTCTCGGAAATTACATTTCATATTTCAAATAATTTTTTATTCCACCCATGCGCCAGCTGGCCTCTATAATCCTCTCACCGGTATCACTAAGATGCGAACAAATTGTGAGCAATATAGAGATCCGCAACAAATAGTGAAAGTCTAGGAGAGGTTGGTGTCTCCTTCGGATCCTTCATAAAATCCAAGTAAAGAAATTCTGGGGTAAAATTGAAAATTCTGTAAGATAATAACATTTACTGAATAGAGACCTTCTTTTACGCGGTCAATGGAAGTGAATTTTCTTGCTATCTTGGTGGTCCATTGAATCATTAGAAAATATTTTGCTTCCATTCTAATGTTAACTGATATCGAGACCAATGTGTACAATGTTTAATTTTAGGACGGTTTCCGCAAAATTAATATCGGTAAATCCCAGTACGGAACTAACTTTGCTCATAAATATGTAACGTGGTTTGCATGCATGTTAAACGAATGAATTGTTGGTGATGTTGATTTCCAGGAAAAACCCTTGTGCTACACACCCTTTCTTCTGAGGCGGTCTCCCTATCCCAATTCACTCACCTGCCCACCCCATATTCTCACCGCCTGCTCTCTTCTCATCTTTCCCTCTGCCTCCCTGTTCCCCCCAACCTCGATCGTCAATGGTGAATCATATTCCCAATTGCGATGCCCGCAATCCAATTTTTTTAAATTCTACCCGAGTATTTTTATACGCGTCCCTTTCCTCTGCTCACTTTCACCCGTGCGAGGTCCTTATCTCCACACGCCCTCAATCTTCTCACGTTACACTCCTACCGTCATTACGGGCGCGTAGCGCCAACCTCTCACGGTTAGATAATGAGCACGTACGATCCTGGGAGCGGTCGAGAATCCACTCCCAACCTTTGGTGGACTAATCCTCTCGCCTCCCGCCATCAGCTCGCATATTCCATCGAATCTTTTTTGAACCTCCCAGTACTCCAAAGCCCACTTGACCGTTTTGATTACCGCACTCCCTTTTAAAGCCTTCTTACGCTCCCGCTTCATTTGCGCCGAGAGCCACGCCGGGTCGTGAGATTTGCCGATTCCGTGAAACGTAATGCTTGTTCCGATGGTTCGTTTCGATGACAGACGATCGAGAATGGCATAGGTACTTAATTGAGTGATCTTCAAATTCGGCTTGGAGAGTGAAGCTAAAAATATCCGTACCGGGATATAATGACTTACACAGAACAAGTTTCAATTACAGCTTGGCTCCTGTGCTCTTACACTACCTTCCTTCAAAATTTCCCTCATGACACGGATCAATTTGTTAAAAGGTTGGATATTTATATCATGAGTTACTTTGGATAGCGTGAATGAAAATACTAAGTTTTTCAATTGGTCTTCATGCTCAGACTCTTGGGTCTTCAGCGTAAAACGTAAGTTTAAGATGGATCACCTGACATATGGATAATGATGGAGAAAATATGGTAACTAGAGAAGAAGGAAAATGAGGATGTTTTAGATATGGTTGGAGGAAGGAGGATGTTACTGGGGGAAATTTGAACAGCCAAAAAGTGGCGCAAAGAGCTACAGCGATCTGGATATTGGAAGATTGTACGGAAGTAATAAGCATTGATAACATTGCCGTTAATAAGCGTTGATAACGTTGACGTTAATAAGCGTTGAGAACGGGGAAACACGCAGGTAAGTAATTGTCATTTTAGATGGACAAAATGAAGGTAGAATATCTCAGGATATAACGAAAAATACACCCCCCAATCAGGTACTTATTTGTATTTGTTCAGATGTGATATAAATACCCAAAAGGAGGTGTAGCTGTTTTCAGAGGGATATTTATTCCCATAATTTACTTTCATACACTTCCTGTAATACTCTTAAGAAATCATAGACATAAATAGAATATACATCACTCGTCTCGCTACGAGATTGTGGAAAGAGCAGATTATTTGATCAATTTCCCAAGTCATCTCCTTCAATGCTGCTACAGAAGGCAGAGGGCACAATTAAATCGTGCAGTCAAGAATACCAGATTGAAGACTGCGTTCACCAATAAATAACTTGATTCCCCCGTGGAGTACGACTGTGCGAGGAGGTTATAGGGGGGTGAATCTGCGAAAGCCATCATAATCTCTAGAGAACACGGATCCCCAGGATTAATGTATAGCTTGATAGTACTCCTAATACATTTTTTTAAATCACTAAAAGGGAATATACGCTAATAGTATACATATATATGTTCTCACATTAATGGACAACCTGAGATCTAGAGTCTACTTTCATCTTCGGCAATTAAAAAAATAAATTGTGATTGTGTTTTCAATACCAAACTCCAAATAAGTAAAGAAACTGCCAATATGATTTCCTGTAAATTGTTATTAGTTAAATAAAATTGCATTATGAAAAGTTGAAATTGTAGGTATCATGTTTTAAAATATAATGTCAAAGGAAATAATGGGATGAAAAGTGAATGTACAAAGAAAATTACGGCATATAGTTATTCCAGATTTTTCAGCTCAAATGACAATGACAAATGACTGTTATTTTTACTGATGCCAGTGGTATTACTGATAAGATATACTTTAAATAATTGTAAGAATCATTTTAATCCAAGTGAAGGCTGAAATTCACTGGAAAATTCACTCAATTCAAGTCCATATATCAAAATAAAAAAAATCACAGCATATAATGAACTTTTGAAACAAAAACTCCCTTGCAGGAAACTAACACAAAAAACACTTATTACGATGCATATACTATGTAATTAACAAAGAAATACGGTTTTGAACTTATATTTTAAACAAACAAAACACGATAATATTCACAAGATATTATTTACTACCGCACTGCTATTTTATGTCTACTTACGAAATTATATATTAATCCTACAAAACTATAGTTTCTCAGTGGAACACGTCTACACACGTAGAACCCGTAAGGCACGATTCTTGATTTGACCATTTTAATAAGCTAAAACATAGTTATCCCATTCTTCACATGACTTTAAATAAAAAAAAACTTTTTGTAAAATGAAATGCTTAGTTTGAAGCATGTAACATACAATGCATACTTCATAAAATTCAGCATGCGGCCTAATAGCACAGATGAATACTTCATTTTCATTTTCATCGGAGCACATAAAGTTATTTTCAAGGATGTTTTTCTAGCCAAAGAGAGGAATACACCGGTTGCAAACATATGAAAGTCACGAATAAATTGATGAAAACTATCTCTTTGAAGTTATAGAAGCATATATTCCATACTAAATCTGCATGCTCGAAGGAAAAATGCTTCCCTTTAAGTTAAAAGCTTTATTTCGTGAATCCTTTCTTTTCTGCCACTTGAAATACAATCCGAAGATTGGTTGACTGCAACCAAAGGGCTGCATATTCTAGGGAGCATTAATGTGCTGGTTTCCCGTTTGCTTCCACATCACAGTAGCATGTAGTTCTTGCTCATCACTAAGCACAGCTGTAGCAATTGATGCCGATCCCCTTGATCTGTGCCACCAGTGCCTACTGGTGAAACTGCTACCTTTCACCAGGGGGGTGGTTAATCGCATTGCTTTTTTACGTTGTCTCGTTTCAGTGAAGATTGCTGTTTTTCTAGGTTGTCTCGTTCCAG
>LYUA01000550.1:638080-654280 GCA_002093875.1 Calopteryx splendens | reverse complement strand
CTGGTTCCATAGGCGACCACGCTACCCCTAGGCTACCTCACCCCCATTCTACCGTTTACCAACCTTTATTGAGATACCTACAACTACTTCCTCACCGTTCTGCCACGCCCAGCTGATGTACTCGCTCGCTAAATGTGTAGGTACATTTTTGATCTCTCCCCTTCTCCTTACTAGCTCCTCTACAAGCTGGACTGGTAAATTACCTCAAATATGACCGCCTATTTCTCAATGTAAGGATTTTTTACACAATATACACAATTTAGGTATTCAATTCCTAAATTAAACAAATGTTTTCAGGGATCGATCCTTGTCTATCAACATTTCTCCTCTCTACCCTACTACTTTTATCGTAAAATCTAAGAAGTTAGAAGAAAATTTTATCGCATCATCAACATTACTACTTGAAAGGTGTATGTTCATGTAATATCGAAAGAAATAATGATATTTTTACGGAGATGTCATTTCCTTTGAGTTGAGCGGTGATCAAAGTGGGTATTAAAAATCCAACATCAAATTGGAATGAACACACCAGAAGCGCCTACATCCCAGTGTATAACACTTCCTTCGAGTTGCGTCACAAATATGGATAGTTCAAAAAACCTTTTAAACGTTAACATTGATAAAAAATGCAGTTTTCCACATAAAACTGGAGATTCTGAATGTAATTTGATTGAATTAAATAGTAATATTGGTAATGTCAAAAGTATTTACGAGGGTTATGCTAGGAAGTGAAAACGGGAGAGATAACAGCGGGGAGGTATGAAGTGGTAAAGTTGGAAGAGTGCAAGAGAAAATGAGGAATGATTGCGTCAGAAGGATAGGAAAATAGCTGTGGGCTGGGATCCTAACGGATGTATTCTGAATGGCCAGAAGAGAAAAGGAGCTGGACGTGATAGGTAATGGCAAAATAGGAATTGGATTTACCGTAGGAGGCAAGCAAACACATTGGCAACATGTTGACAATGTCTTTGCTTGGGATATGGATAAAAACGAGCGCTGAACCAATTGAATCAGGAGGGGTATTCGAAGAAATAAAGGGCGGAATAGTTGCTAAATTTAGAGATGCAGGAAGATAATTGCTCCTAGGACTATTTATACAGATTCATAAAATCCAATATAAATTACCGGCCATAAGAGAAATAATGATAAGAAACTGATGCATATGTTTCAAAGTTTATTTTAGACTATATACACGTTGAAAGAAAAATGCGCAATGAGTAGTGTGAGATGAAGTCAAAAGGAAACCTATGAAAATGGCATTTATAAAAAAATGCACGACCCAGAAACGTCGAAGGAAAACAAAATATACAAAGCCGTGGAAAATATGTGATTAACTTCTTTCATGTCAACTCTTGCATATTTCCTATTAAACTTTTGAATTAAGTATTGTGATGCATCAACTGCTTTGAATCAGAGACAAAGAGATCGTGGCGTGGAAATTCTTGCGGCACTGGCTCCCAAGCTACTTAAGTTGTTTATCACTCAACCGGGGAGAGTACACCAGCCAGCATATTTTCACGTGATCCGAGAAGGTTGGAATTACGAGGTGCGATGCCTTCGCTACGCAGGTCACACCCGTGTCTCACCAACTTCCTAATTGGATCACGTATCGCATTCACCCCTTCCCCCTCCTCCCTTCCCCTTGCGTCTCCCAAAGGTAGCGTCCCCTACCCCAAATTGTAGCGATCTCCTGCCATGCAATGAATTTAATATTATGCTACCACAGTAGTTGCTCTAAGACTTATAGAACGCCGGATGCTTTCATTAAACACTTCGTACGAAATTCTGGCTGATAGCTAACAGCCACATAACGGCTTCCACCATGAAAATTTATCGGCCTAGTTTTATCACGCGACTGAAATGTTTGACTTATTTTCTACTCACAGCAGCTGGTGGGGATGTGTTTAACTTTGGGTAATGAACATATCCGTGATATTCCATGCATGAAACATGAATTGGTCCTATATAAACGACTGCAGAATAAAGGATTTTGGTCGTCTATTGCAAAGTTCATCCATTAGATATTCGCCGGTCAATTGGACGGTGGGTAAAGGCATAATCTCCAGTTATTACAATGAGGTGTAATGTAATGCTGAACATTGGAGACCGAAAATTTAATTTTTGACCCTACATGTAAGAGATAGCTGTGATTAATAATCCTGCACCGGACTATTTGCTTGATTTAAATTTACCTGAAAGAAAAGTAATTTCCACAACCATCAATGATGGATTACTTTTTTGCTAGAGTGAACGAAAAGTATGCAAGGAAATCGACGATGAAGGTAATACAGAAATATTATTCTATGCCCATTGAGTAGCCGTAATAAGTAAATCTGATAAACACGATTTTTTAATTACATTGAGAACTACGCTATCAATAATAATGTAATAAATTATAATCATTCTTAAACCTCTTGAGGGTGTATCAATGATAATTGATTAATTGTCTATGCAATACGGGATGAACAAATTATATGAAAATCCTTTGTATTCAAAATGATACTGAGGCAACTAAAAAAACAAACAAAATAATCAAAATAACGAATATATGTGAAATAGTAGTAGAATAATAGAAATGTACTGCTCAGATAATAAAAGAAAGGCATTAAACGGATTTCTGAAACCTAGTGCTTAAGGTGAACACCATCACTAACAAAAAAATGCAATGAATTACTAAAGTAAAAAACTTTTTTACGTGTCTGATGAGAAATTATTTCTATTACAATAAATTTGGCTATTAGTACATTTAAATCAAATAAAATTCAAAAGGTGCGAATTGAAAAATAATTTAGGTTTAGTAGCTTCGGGGAAAAAAGTAAAATCAAAGCAGGGAAATAACCTTGGGAGTGTAAAGCAGCCTCAGTATCTCCAGTAGGACCTCACTCAAGGTATAGAAATGCTCTTTCGCATACCCGGTATTAGGTACATCTTAAGGGGCGATCAAATTCAGTTTCGAAGTCGGTCGTTAGACACTGAGATTTCATGAGGCCCCTACGTAGGGGGCCAAAAGGTTTTCTGATTTTAGTTAATGACGAGGCCGCTCGTGGAAGGTGGCTATTTTCGAGCGGATAATTATATAGCTCGTAAAATATGCTTCACAGAAATGGAGGGAGGCGAGCGGATATGAGTGAGGAGGACAAAGAAAAATTAACTAACGTATGCTTTCAACGTATGCTACTAATATAGGTATTTCTCCCTCAAGATCCTGAATTAATTCGAGCAGTCACCTCATATAATAGTTTTGCGTGTAGTGAATGGAGCCCATATAAATATTGATTATACTCATTAATAAGTTTTGCATCATCTTAGTTCAGCATTAACATTTCAATATTTTACCAACATTGCATAAAGAATTATGCGATCTTACCCACGGGAAAACTTGATTATTTATGGAAGCCTGTTTCCGCATTATTTTTAAACCAGCTATGTGATAAGGAAAGCATCTGGCCAGGACATTATACCTGCGGGCTTCGCGGGATGGTGTGGTCACTAGAGAGAGAGCACAGCTTGGACAAGGGGTGACTGTTTGGAGGCTGTTGGTGAGTGGGAAGGTCATATGTGGGAAGGTCATATGAATGCAAGGGTCCCCGAGCATCGCTGCAGGGTAATAATCCTCCCTCATTATGCACTTCGTCAGTCCGTGTCCTGTCATAATCCCTCTATGGCCTTCGGTATCGTTTTCTCACCGTGAAGTTGGAGTTCCCATTACGCGAACTACTATTTACAACTACACTTTATCATCGCAACTTATTATTTCTGATTCCCTTCGTCTCGAAACCTCAGTCCACTTTCCCAGAATATATTAAATAACATTCCTTTTTCGAGTGAATATTTAATTTGCCCATATTATATACTCCCCTTTCGTAAAAATGTATTTAGCATTTTGCAAAAAAATCTAAATTAAGAATTCATCTACCATCCAATGAAATTCATTGTTACAATTCTTGTCAAAACACCCGAAGATTAAAAGATAAGGGAAACATTTCATACTAATTCCATCAGAATTATTCGATTGCAAAACATAAAAAAATGGAAGCCACCGTGACGGTTTTATTGGAGAGATAAGTTCGACTCCCGCGAGAACACTATCGATTGGATGATTCAATTGATGCTGCGGAAAGTATAGCATATATATTCAACAAATGCATTTTAACGAAATTTTAAACGGTCAAAATGCCAACCTTTTTAAGCATAAACCAGCAAGTGATTGAAAAGTCCCTTTTGGAAAATCGGTTTTAAATTAGAAGTATGCTCCTTCTCAAAACCTTCAAGCTTTGCCGGAGGAACAGATGAGCATCCATGACTGTCGTTCTCCTTCACACCAAATACCTCTTGCGGTTTCCTCGACTGAGGTTACCGTGTTTCTTGTTCAAGTGCGTTGCGGTGAAGAGAGGGGTACGGAGAGGGTTGGAGTGTGTTGGTCAAAGGTTTGGAAGGGATAAGGCTGGCGGGAGGTGGGGATCGGGGCTGCTGGGGGCAGGAGAGGGGGCGGAGTGGGCTGGGGAGTGGTGGAATTGGCGTAGTGGGTGGGTGAAGTCAGCCCACAAGAGGCGAGGAGGTGAAAATGGGGCAGGGTTGGAGATGGATAAAGATGAAGACATCCAACCCATGGACGCTTTAGGCCATGTGGGCTACAATCGCTGTTGTGTTTATAATTGCGGTTATGTTAATTATTTCTAACCATAATTCAGATTCTCAGGTTTCAAAAAGATTGAGAAAAGCACACGCCCTGGGTTTTCTTATGTATGATGGAATCAACAAATGTCGTAGGTTACATTATTTTGGAGCCAATTGCCGTAACGCAGATCATAAAAAATTTTAAGTACTTCGCAGCGTTTAGAAAATAATTCCAATGTATGTGCCAGATGTTTATATTTATTTTTAGCCTATAAGTGACGAAGGAAGCTTATTACGGAGTGCTGAGATGGGAAGGCAACCTCGTGCTTTTTGGTCCCACCATTATATTTACCTCAGCGTGTAAACGTAAAAAGAAAAATATCTGGAAAAGTAATTATTTTGCACTAATATTTATTTAAAAATATCAATGGAGGGTATATTTATCATAAAACATATGCATCTAAGATTTCATCGTCGCGGTAATCAAACTGATGACAAACGTGCTTATTCAGGTGGGTATTAGATCACCAAGTCCCCTATTCCATGAACACGTGATACCATATGACAAAATGAAAGCATACAAACTAATAAAGCAAGAGTATGTGAAAAAATCGTAAAAATATCAGGCATCATTATATTATAAATGCGAAGGTAAATATATAATATTGCCATAAAACTTAGAACGAAAGTTATATCCAAAATTCGAATTGAAGAATACACTTACCATTTTACTTAAAAATGTTTATTGATTTTTATTTGAAATCGCGTTCAATTAATTGCCATTGTTTCATAAAGGCGTGGTATTTATTTTTTTGCTATCCACAAACACTTGTATTAGGTATTTTTTAGACGCGGAACTAAGGAAGTCATCTTCGCCATGGGGAAGGTTGGCAATTACAGATAGCTGGGTAATTACGAAGACGGAGGAAAAGGGAGAGTAACGAGGCAACAATTTTGGCCTAATCTGAAGGGAGTGCGGTAAGAGGTTCACCATAGAACCCCAAGTCACAAGGAAGGTTCATTTCTCTACAAGCATTCTCCACGTGTCACCCGAGGATGGACGATAATGGAAATTAAAATTGCAGACACTCCATAAAACAAGACCTGCGTCTTCATCGTAGGTGGACACCATTTTAGTAAACACATCAATCTGATCCGCACTTCATCGGCTTTTAACACCCGTTATACTAAAGCGAGCGGACCAAATGAAAAAGTTACGCCAAGATGACTACAGTGATTGTAAATGACAGTTAGGGGATTTTTTTTTATTTTTTCGTTTAACATTCAATGTTCCTTGATTACATACGTATTTACTTCATTAAAATGTTTGACAACCTACGAAGTATTTATTGGAACAGGAAGGCGCGGCGATTAAGGCGGTGGTTGGGCAACCTTATGGGAGCGCAGTGCTCATTATTTCCTTTTATGGTGGAAAATACACCAATAATATTATCCAATGCTAAACAACATCTTATATGCTGGCCTTTCAATCAACTAAAACATTTTTACCACCGTAAAGCCTAAGCTATAATTCTAGAGGCACCTACAATAGTAAAATTAGAAAATATAACTACATTGTACATGTTGCACACCTTAGGAAAATAATGGGATCAAGTAAAACTAAATGTTGATGACAAAACATTTTTTTCAAACAGAATGGTGAATTACAAAAAACATAAACTTATCTTATTGAACTAAAAATTTAACTAACAATCATTCCCAGATATTTGTGAAGAGAAATATTTCCCAATAAACTCATATCTCACAATGGGACATTAGATAATAGATCATTAAAATTCTCAAGTGTTTTTATTCAGGAACGTTATTTCAGTTGCAACGATAAATAACCACTCATAAAATCGATTATTGGTAGTTATCGTCGTTCTGGGGTTGATGGCGGCTATTATTTTGCAAAAAAACTCTCACCCACTTAAGCATTTGCAGAAGTTAATAATAGTTTTTTTTACAGAATTATGTGCGTTAGGACTACAAAACTTGTTTGGATGTTTTTCATGTGCATGAACGTGTTCTTACATGTATTCAAATGACAATTTTAGGGTATCAAAATGACGACTCTCAGATTCCAACAAACTCAATGTCAATTCTTATATATTTTTGCATTTTTCTACGTTATCATAACTCGTTATGCAACTCAAATTTTGGCATGCGCTTGGGATGTTGATAATAATCACACCTGTTAGCATAAGTCGAATCTACGTGCCATTCCATTTTCTACGAAAACTTTTCCATCAAATATGACCGAAGTTAGAAACGAACCATTTTCAATGTCAATAAAAGTGCTTTATGCACAACAACCAAATGTGATAAAACAACAAAAATGTAATATTTTTAAAAACAAAATTTATTATGAATATAAACAAAATATAATCTCGCTTATTCTTAAAAATTTCATCCAAACATTTTTTACTGGAAGACCTCTTGGCTGCAATACTTTTTAAGCATATAACATATAAATTAAGACATATTTATCACTGTATTTGTAAAAAAAATTTTTTAATAAATTGTTCACCGCTCTAATCTGCTTATCATTAGCATAATAATGATAAGCAGTTCTACCACATTCTGTGTATTATTGTTATGTAGCATTCTAAATGCTAACTTAGTATAAAGTAATGCTGGTATAATAATCTTGAGGAACTCCAAATTGCGGTATAGTAAGTGTATCTTGACTTTATTTAAGCTTTTTCGGGCGATTTTCATGAATCAATCATTGCATTAAATTATATTTCTATTAAATTTAGCTAAAAAATGGAGGTTAACAAGTGCAGAATGAAATATTTTTCCCAACAACATATTGCTTACACAATTTGGTGCACTCTTTATACCATTAAAAGTGGGTCTCTAAATAATATTGGCAATAGTAGTAGCCAATAATAGCGCACATATGGCATAGCAGGCCATAGAGGCATTTTTGCTTTTGTTTTATTATGGTAATATATGTTATTTGTAACTGTAAAATATAGCATGAAATTTTCTCCAAGGATAGCAATTTATTAAATATATTACTTTTACCAAGGGTGGCGAATGTATATATCAGCAGAAGAAACAAGTAGTACACGTGTCTACAAGCATGAGCTTACAGTTTAGCGTGTTGAATATACTCAAAAAAGTCGTATATAAAGAAGGCAATCCGACCCAAAAAGGGGGCTTTTAATTTATTACTAATATTAAATACCAGATGACTACTAATTATTTGATACTAACTTATTGCTAATACTAAATTAATAACGGACGTCTTTGGGCTCAGGAAACCAATGTGAACAGCTTCCATCATCACTTGTAACTGCGTGAGGGGGTGTCCTGGGGGTAAAAAGCAAACCACCTCCTCGCGATGTGAGAGAAATAGCTGCCTGCCAATTTTTAGCGGGCAATTTGTGGGCAAAGTATTGAAAGGAATTTGAGAAATCAAATAGCCCTAAAAGGCTAAGTTACCCGATATCTATTGCAGCTCTGACATCATTATTCTCTCGGAGCAGGATAGTAGAGCACTATATTCCACCATAAATATCGACTGACCTGAGGCTAGAGGGGTGTTATCTGTTCCGATCGATATGGAAGAACGTTCCGAATGATCATTTCCAATGTTCTGCAGAATAACAACATGGCCAAAAACTTTTGGCCTTCGTGGAGATCATTCTGGATAACCGATAGTTAGTCAATATCATCGAGTTTTAGAACTCGGGTATTGAAAAGATTGTCCAATATTTGCATTGTATTGGATGTTATTATTTTTTCATCGAATATATTTATAAGGTAATGCCGGAACATAAAACAGGGAAGATATTTTTATGAGGCTCATTGGAAATGCATCAATCCCTTTTGCATCCTAGTTTTATCTTGGTAGATGTAAATCATTGGGAAATAGTAACCTGAGAGAAGGCAAATTGTTAAATTGCATTAATATTTGTTTTTTGTCACAATAGAGGTAAGAAACTGAAAAAAAAACATTTGATAAAAATTAGTTGATAATATATGTGATGTGACATATGTGTTTAATGCAATGCCTGGATTTAAAAGGACAGGCACTCTTTATTACTTCCCATGTTATATCAAAGTGTATTTTTCTTTAGTAATTCATCAAAATGAGAGATTTCTTTTTGGATTAAGTACATAAGGATAAGTTAATTTTTACAAATAAGAGTAGGTAAATGTAAGATTTTGGGGAGCGTATTTTTTTATATGCATCTCCAGTAGGTTTCTTTTATTTTGTTTGGCCATTTTTTTGTTTTCAATCCGAGGAATATAGAGGCGTTTAACAAGGATAGGGTGCAAGGGCGTTGATAAAAATCTGTGTAAAAGAAGTTTAAAGACGCAGTTTTAGCATCGGTGGAAAATGAATTACACAATTTATTCCAAATACTTCTATTCACCAGTATCTACTTGCGTTTAATTCAAATTACCATTGTTAATATTTGTTCGACATTTCCTATATGTTCTATTTGAAGGAAACTATTAAAATATTTTACTATGTAATAGTTTTCCTACCGGTGTTTTCAGAGGGCACTGTGATAAATATACACATGAGGGTGTGTTTCAATCCAAAGCGAGTGGTAGATTTTTTTGTCTCATCCTATTGCCAAAGATAATTTTATCCGTTATAATGGAAGTATTATTAAATTCCTTGAAGTGCTTGTGATTGCTTATTGGCAATTCGCTGTTTACTACATTATGATGCAACAAAAGCGTTAGAAATAAGTATTTATACAAATATGCAGCGATACTCGAAATATTGATGCTGAATGAGGAAAATTAAAAACAAGCATTCGACCTGCATACATAACAAAAGGGGATTACAATTTGGCGACGTTGCATTTTTATATTTTTCCTAAAATTTCCCATTAATTCGGCATCAAGGCTTTTGTTTGATTTACTCAAGAGTGATCTGCAAAATTACCTATAATTAAACCCATTAGCACTGTAAATCGTCTGATTGAGGTAATTAAAGGCATAAACATGAACATATCTACAGATAACCGGAGTAGGTGCTAGTGCTCCTCGAGATAAACCATAAATGTAGTACCGCTGATTTTTATGAGGTCTCTACGAAAAGTATACTTATTGTCATTGAATTCTATTCGTCAAGAAGACAGGTTATTAAACGCTCATTTGAATGCATCAAATGAGTGTGAAGGTAACGTTGACCGTAGACTTTCAAAGTTATTCCATCTCACGAAAAAGGCTATTTTGAGCCCAAATAAACTCCACACGTAGCCAAACTTTATATTCGTCTTTGTATGTATCTAGATATCCTATGCTTCTAAAAAATCTATACCGGTAATTTCGACGCCCATCACCAGTCACCATGATGAAATGATTACTAATACAATTCCCATATGAATCCAAAATAATGTGAATCCCATCAGAGATATAATTGATTGCCTATTGTTACTAGTAGAATTGACTGTAATGATGACTGCGATGAGAGAATTGAATAATAATCACCTTTACAAATACATCTCACGCATTTAACTATATTATTAAAGAAAACGAAATAGTTGCATACAAACTATAATTAATCAGTTATAACTTTCTTCCGTATTTTTCCGCAAATCCATCATAGATATTAAAGAAAAGTAGGGCCATGCTTTCTTATATGCTCTAATTATACGCACAAATGAGAAATCGAAATACCTAATATAAAACTTAAGAAACAGTTAAGAAGGTAATAACGAAAGAACCACCTGGGCTCTACCATAATATTAAAGAAGATTATATCAAATTTTAGGAATAAACATTTTTTTAACCTACAGATTACACGTAAAGTGAATAAACGTAAAATATCTGCATGTATAAGTTAGAATGAACGAGTAAATGCAATGGAATTGAAAATAAGAGTAGAGTTGAGGTATAGGACACTTATCCGAAACCTATTCATGGCAGACTCAGACAGCACTAGTGTGGGTAGCGGATGGAAAAACAGAGTGGGACTTAGGTAGGTTAAGGAGGAGAAGTAGGTTGGAAGAAATTAAAGGGTCGTCCGTTATCAACCGTGCTCTCTCGTGGAAGAAATGATAAGTGAGGCGTGGGAAAAACTTGAGGTAGGAGTAAAAGTAGGTGGTGAACTTATGAAATCAGTCAGGTTAGCGGACGATCAAGCCTCAGTTAGCCAATCAGCCAAGAGGTTACAGTCATTGGTGAGCTCACTTCAGAGCTGTGACAGGTAGGGGATGTAACTAAATGAGAAGAAAACGGAGTTCATGAGGTTATCGAGACGCACGAATTCTAAGATAATCACTAAAGTTGGAGCGCATAACCATGAGCAGGTAGGGAAGGTTTTAGTTATTTTGGTAGAGCTTTAGATGAAGGTGAGCAGTTAGGTAAGGGTTCTTTAAAAATTCGCAAGAGGTAGTTAAGTTTTTACAAAGGGGAGAGAATTGATGACTTGGACCTTAAGAAAGGCTGTAAAGAAAAAATGGTGAAGAGGCTCATGTGCAGCGTGGTTCTCGTATGGCTCGGGTTCTTGGTTTTTGAGGCGAGATGACCAGCAAAGACTAGTGACGTTTGAAATGTGGTTATGGAGAAGGATGGAAAAGGTGAATTGGACGGAATGGAAAACGATGGAAGACGTTTTGGGCATGGTAGGGGAGGAGAGAAAACTATTGAGAGAAATTCAAAGACGGTCGAAAAAGTGGATGCAGAGTGGGCTGAGTGGCAATGGATTGTTGAAAACTGTAATAGAGGGGAGAATGTTGGGTAAGCGAGGTAATGAGCGAAAAAGGTTCGACATATTGGATGGAATGAAGGCGTGAGACCAGCCTACCAACAACAAATGGTGCCGCAATGTGAACTCGCATGCCACCTATCTACGCCAACTAATTTATGGGCCAAATTGAAACAAAATTCCTCTAAAACCAAAGACTTAAACTTCTTCTCTGGGTTCACTTCATCGACTATATCTTCCTCCTTTGGCCACACAACCACGAAAACCTATCATTTCTCGTTCCATCACTTAATTCCTTCTTTTCTGTCTCTTTCACCTCCTCCTTTCTATTTATTCTATTTCTAACTCCACCGTCAGCTAAATACTGACATCCACCTACAAAAAGCCAACACATTCAATGCTTTCGTACACATGAAACCCACAAATCGCCAGTAATACCTCTCCTTCCAAAGCTAACATTCATTAAACGGAATACGCTCCATAAACTTCTCCCTCTCCATCCTCGGCCGTAACATATTCAATAATTCTTTCTTCCTACAGAAATATACAGACAACCTCCACGATGCCATAAAAAACTCGGATATCTCGAGACAACACTTTTTAATATAACCACCATCCCTAGGTACACTCCCTGCTCCAAACTAAACCAGCTTGACAATTTAAATGTCACGTCTACGTACTTTCCCGGATCTCATAAAATCAAACACATTCTAATTGAGATTTTCCCGCTCCTAAACAGCCATACTTCCGCTTCACCCTTCCTTCTATAATATCTCTCTATTACCTTAAGAAAACTCTCATACTTAACCGATATTCTTAAGTCAACGAAACGCTCACCTAACGCATCCTTCCAGTCCCAGTGGTCTCAGACCCATTTTAGCGCCCACGTTGCGAACCTTGGTCTCTTCTCCGCCCTAAAGAACCATCTCAATAACCAAACAATACTCCCCATCGCACTTGCACATCTAAGAATGACACATGCAAATTAAAATGCACCTTCTAACCGTGTTTTTACATCGGCGGATACACCAGCACCCTTTCTATCCGAATGAACAACCACCGACACTCCACCAAATCCACCGCTTTCACCAATTACCCCAACCTATAACACACCGCCTCCCACAGCCAACCATTTCCCAGCTGCTTCCACGTCTCAATCGTGGAAATCCTCCCTGAATCCGCCAGCAACATCGAGGTGAGTACTCGAAAGGTGAGCCACATTTGGCTAAATAATGCCTCCTCCATTCCGGGATATTGACACCTCCCTGCCTCTCATCCACCACAAACTTCTTCCGCAGTCCCTGCCCTTCACCCCTCTTGTTCCCACACACACTTTCCTCTCCTTTCCTTTCCCACGCCTCTTCACCCGTCACCCCTTCCAACCCCGAGAACAGCTCTCTTCCTTCGAGTACTGACGAAGGCGGTAAAACCGCTGATACGTATACAGATATTTATTTGAGAGTCCTTTTTATACGTTGCGCCTCCACTCTGCAGTGCTTCTCTGAGTCGTGGAAAAGCTCGCGAAGGCGAAGCATACATATGTGTATTATGTATAGAATTTCTTTCCGACCGAGAGGTAGAGTGGAAAAGAAAGAATTTTCACTAATTATAAAGGTTTAAGATCGATTTTTGGCAGGTTATGACTATAACAGTGCATTATATATTTAGTGTAACTAATATCTAATACTAATATGTAGTGTAATAAATAAAAACCATAGTTTTTTCATTTTTCTATCTTTTTCAAGTGCCCAAGTAAGAGAAAAAACTTCATCAAAATACATTTTATGCAACTCGTGCCTGTGATTTTGGTTAATTCTATCATTTTCAGCTTCTTTAGTTAGTTAATAAATTGTGTCAAGGACCCACGTTAGTAAACATTTTGTTCCTAAGGGTTGTCATGAGAAGATAAAAATTACTGATAATGAATAGGTAAGTAGGCATGGTGAAGTTGTAATAGCAGCCTCAAGATTCATCGTGGACGTGAAATAGTACCTTTTTTATGTATTTCAATGTCAATTTCCCACGAATTGACAAAGACTTGATCATAGTAATTTAATCATAATTCACAGGAATTCCACGCACTACGTGGAATTTCTATTAGCATATCGTTGAACTATGCTATTTTACAGTTTGAAAGCATTGTTCCTATTGCGAAGTTATAATGCTTATGATTACATATCTCAAATTTCCATCCCTCATATTGTAACTTTTAAGATTCCTCACTGAAATCTTACTCTTTCTCCACATTGTATAAGCTCAGTTTGATTTCTTACACTGGAATGAGAGGCGTCAATATGTATAATCCTAATGATATTCACGCTTACCGAAATCGTTATAACTTTCCTCCCGCCCCTCGATTCACTCACTGGAGGAGCAGTATCAGCATCTGGGAGTGTAATACTAGAGCCTCAGTTATATTTGAAATATTTTAGGGGCTTTGGCACTAAGCGAGGGGCTGACTGGGAGTGGGCCAGTATTTTATAATAATCTCTAAATCACATGTTAGAGAGGGTTTCGCGTCGATAAAACCTACAATTTTTCAACTAGTGCTCAATTTCCACTGAATCGATTTCAACAAAGATGACACGAACTAGGTGCTTGGGAAGCTACTGTTTCCACGTCTGTCTGCCTGTCACATCCAGCACTTCTCCGTTATAGCACTGTGGGATCACATCTCATCCATCACTTTGCTCTGGCCTCGATCGAAAAAGGTATTTTTATGGCACCTACGCCCTTCCCAAATGGAAACGCACCTTTACTCTATTTCCCCAAACACGAGTAACAAATTAAATATACTTGCTGAGCGGAGTAATTATGACTTTTCTTGACCGAATGGATTAAGAAATCTAGAAGGCGGAAATATTCATCGAGGGGATTTCATAACACGTAGATAATATATGGTTGCGTAATCTTTTTTTTAATTTAGGAATGTTAGGCTCAGGTAGCGAGCCGAGGCACGATACAGGCATAAAAAGAAATGAAAAATGTGAAAAGACAGCAACACATTCCACCTGCGGCGTCGACAGAAGCGAGGAAGTAGGTGTTGTGAAATTTGAAATGGTTTCACGGATGAAGTGCCTGCGGATATTCTACAAACTTGAACAGAGCCGGGAGAAAATGTTGAGGCACACCATGAACACGTATTGCGTGGTTTTGCCCTTTTGATGGACGAGGTCTTTGAAGAATATTCCTATTTCCTTAAGGGCTCGGCAAACTTGTGCAAATGGCAATTTGGTTCCGTGGCTGAAGGGTGCGAGGTGGGCGTGCGAAGAGGGGAGAAGGATATATTTTCACTTGGGAGGATAATCCTACCCTCACCTTTGAAGGAGAATGTGTAGATTACTTGAGTAAGGTTGCAGATCTAATCGCGTGGCAAATTCGGCGCAATGAGTAGGATGAAATTCAACAATATTTGTAGGCATATTTAACAGCTGCTTTATGCTTCACATAGCGTGACTTAAGAAATGACGTTCGGTTTTCCAAAAATCTAGAAATTTCATGACATTGAAGAGTAAATAAATAGATGTAAGAAAAAGGAATTGATCGCCGTAGTAATTAAAGTTTTCAAAAAAATAAATTATGTCTCAGGAGAAAGAAATAATTAGTTTCGTTTATTGGTCGTTTTAAAATAGGTGAATATTAATTTTAACTATATGAAAAACAGAAAATTAAATCTGAATTCAAATTGAAAAATAATTCTCTAATGCCACTTAGGTCATATTAATCAAAGAAATTGGCATTCCTAATTTGCAAATTCGATTGGACGAAGAAGAAAACACAAAAATAGAAATCATCATGCTTTAACGTTAAGGTTCCATCGTATTAATAGTGTTATTTACTTTTTTTAGTACCTATATTTTTCTGAATTAAAAAAAAAATTTTCTCCCTACGAATTACAAAAACCTATAAACAATGAACATTTTTAACAGCCATTGACAAAGTTTTATACAAAAAGTTGATTTTGTTGATTGGTAGTGAACAGAAGTTCAGATTCGAAGCTCCCACAAAATTGCGGTCAGCTGCAGATTGTTCAACAATACCTCAATCACGAATATAATAAATCACGATAACTACGTGAAACATTTCCGGTGGCTTATAAAGCATCCACTAGGCTATGGCAGACCTGATTCAGAACGCTATGATACGCTACTTCGTTTATCTCAAGGCATTCCATAAAATATGGGCCTTATAAAATACTTTTTTCCTAATATCCACCTTATAACGTAAAAAAACTACTCAAACTGTGACAGGAGAATGAAAACAAATAAAACCTCTCGATGTTGATTTCCTCAAATTTCCCCATGAAAAATTTACATACCTACAAGGGAGGCAGGGTTTCCTTAGCTTCATCTTGAAAGAAGGTATTTGTTACCGAATGTGAAAGTACTGAGATTTATTGCGATTCCTTATACGCTCTTGGCTAGGCTATGAGGAAGCTGGAGTCAGAGGAGGAAGAAAGAATGATCCTTGGGTGAGACAGAGACGTCCTTCGAGGGAATGTCTCCAGTGGCCATGGAGATGGGGTCGTTCCGGAATATGAGAGTGGTGCGATTTATTTCGAGAAAGCGGAGGGGGAGACGTGCGTGGGCTGAAGTTTGGAATCTAGAATCCTTCTTCCGACAGAAGGCGGGTGGGGGAACGAAGACGATAGGTCAGCCAGTAGCCTCAATTTTATTTGTTTTCCCATGGAGAGGTATGCCTATAGGACATATGGGTATTGCGAAATTGCTTTGCACGAATGCATACGAGCACCCATATATGTGTGTGCGTTTGCATACTTACATTTATATAGTTCAGATGATGGAAATAGCCATTTGGTGGCGATGTGCAAAATATATACAAATATATGTGTGTGAATATATATATATATATACATATATATATATATATATATATATATA
>LYUA01000550.1:606613-620225 GCA_002093875.1 Calopteryx splendens | reverse complement strand
CTCCGAGTACGTGGATCGCATGAGCGGGGAAGGTGGAGGCACGAGCAGACGAAGTGAAGGGTACGAGCAGCAACGCTCTCCCCGAGCGCTTTCGGTGGACCGGGAGGAACAACGGCGACGCAGGTTGACGAATTAAAGTCGGTTCAAGGGGCATCCTGAATATCCTCCGGGATATAGCGAATGCAGAAATAAAAAAAATACAACTTCCGCAAGATAACTTTCGCGTGAATATTCCAGTCGTAATTCAAATACACTTTACGGCCAAGGGCACTGAACCGAGTTATGTCACAGCGTCGTTGGAGTAGTCGTTACTTATATGCCGTTCAAGGTGCTATGACGGTTGATGCCATAACGCAGCACGGACGCAGAGAATCACAAAGAAATGTGAGGGAACGCATCTACGCTCAAAGTGGAATTTTAACCCGTGACCTACACCTTATCGGTAACCTACGGATGGGCAGTGGTGCTCTGCTCTGATGCTTCACTCATATCATTGCTTCCTTGTAAGAATACAAGGCAAGGCATATGATTGGAATTTCACATTAGGCACTCAAAAACGTTAACATAAAGGCGTCAAAGACATCCCGTTCAAATTAGGACCTACCTCAGATGAAGAAAAAATATTTTCCACAAGAGTGGAGGAGATTGGAGCATAAATAAGACCGTTTATAATGGAAACTCTTTGAGAAAATGTTTATTTAGGAGAGGCTAAAATACAATAACATAAAATATGATACATTAACATGAACGAAGCCTGGGAGCGAGAAATAAACTACGATGTACCACTAAATGAATAGCTGTCAAAAGCTCACGTCATATGTTACAATAAAACAAGTTAATATTTACATATGCGAAAAACTCACAATGTAAAAATCAGTTGCCTGAACCAGGACAGAACCCGGACCCCTCGATTTCCGGCCAAGTGATTTAGCCAGTTAAGCTATCTAAACTTGATCTCACTTTGAGAATTTTTGAGATCTTTAAACGAAACAAGGTGTTACGGAACGCTTTAAACGGAACAAGGAACCATCGAATTGCCGTACATACAATGTCACGAAGCATTCGTCTCTTTCCGCAAGGCGCCACAGTCCTCGAGGTTAATGTAACATTTAAATATTTAAGGTATTTATTTAAGGAATTTAAGTTAAAATTTACCAAGGAATGTTTAAATCAACGAAATGTGGAAAATTAAGAATTTTTTACATCAAAAAAGTAAACAACAACGGGGTCTTTTTGGTATAGTTATCGGGCTGCTAAACATGGAATTTAATTTTCAAAGGGAGAACGAATGTTTTAATCCACCGATGCAGGAGTTAATATATATTTTCTTGTATATATGGCCTAATGTGAAGATAGAGTGCTGCGTCATGATAATATCCTTAGTTTCAGAAGTGAAATCGTATACCCTGAACTTTTATAACATTCTTAGCCCAAGTTTCTCTCTTCGTGACTGGAGAGACTGCCATCATAGTGTTTCCAATAACTCCGTCAAGCTTTATTTTTTCTTGTAGAACTTACGGACAGATATTTTTTGTTAATCCTTTCTCAACGTGACCCAAACTTTTACCATTGTTCTAAGTGTGACTAAGGTTGTGAAGAAACACCAGCACACACATTTCCATCATTAGCTAAATCAGTGTTTACGTGCAATGAGGGATTCATTTTTACGCAAGTTTATTGCTTCCTTCAAGTATCATTTAGTCGAACTCCCATATACTTCTAATGTGAGCTCTCCAGAAGAAGAAGTAGATACGGATGACTCCTAATTAATTCCATTGTTACTTAATTTCATGCTGTGAATTGTTCATTGCATTGCTCTTTGCTTCTCTCTGTGCCGCACAAGACATCCTTATAAAATCTCACGCGATTGCGAGATGGAACGCCGATATTCGTGACGATCTGTGCTCAAATCTTTATTACTGATTCCGCATGATGGGATAGGTACGTTAGAAATTAGAAATAAGCCGTCGGTTACGTGTAAAAGATCCTTTTATCTTCAAAGGAAATTATGCAATAACGTTGAAATTTTATTTCTCTGTTTTTGAAATGAGAGGTTACAATCTTTGAAGAAAACTGTGAAACTTAATTCCATTGCCAGATATGCCATCTGAAAGCGATAAAGAAAATAATTTCCCCTCGGAAGTGAACAATCTTAATCAGCCTTTGTAATCTCCGGGAATACAATATGAACGAGTCGAGATATTTACCCATTCGGACGCTTGAAATGCCAAGGTAACAGATCCTTTTAAACTCTATCCAGATAAACAGATGATATGGTTCATGAACGAGTTGAGGCTTAATTTGTTCCTATGAGGCACGGTATGGGTAATGATATTAAATGAAGCATCTTCACGGAATAAGGTCCTTATGAATTTCCATTCTATCGTCTTCCATTCCGTTCTTGGCTGCTAAAGCAAAGGACGTAATACGTTTTTCAAAAGCATAAAAAATATAATGCTATACAGACAGTCTTTCAAAAAGAATTACATGACTTCTAAAGAAAAATATTCAATGAAATTGCAAATGATGATCATAAAATTTTTTCCTCAAAACGTGATTTTTCGTCAAACATATGAGGCAAAAAGATAAGAAATATAGATAAGAAATGTATTAAAAAAATAAATGAATAAAATTGAATAAATAAGAAAGATCAGAGTAAATATAAGATTAGTTAGTTAATTAAAATTGCTTGTGGCCAAGTTTGAAAATGAATTTTTAGTATTTTAATCACTACCAAATGCTTGTCTCGAAGGAAGTAGTTGGTAGGTACTAGGTAAAATTAAATAATGCATTGCATAGCATAAATCCACTACCATAATTCCAGTTATTTAAACTCTTTGTTTATACGGCGTCTCAAAAATTTCCTAGCATTTCAAGAGTATTATAATATTATGCTTTGTGTTAGATACATGAAACGTGAGGAATCACCCCTTGCCACACTCTCTGGTTTGTAGTGTACTATGTAGAAACAAATGTAGACGCAAGAGTGTTCCTTCTCATTTCGACGGCGTATAATATCCCCAATACTAACTTTAATATGTAGTGTTGCAATACGAATTTCCCAGCTAATTCATACATTTATTAATTAAAAATAAATATCTCATCCAGTTCACTATTAAAAAATCACCACGCTTCCGTAGTCACACATCCACTCGAGTTCTCCATAAATTCTTTTGCCTTCCCTTCGCTTTGTTTTCACCCTTTACGCCAACCAAGCAATGTTTTACGTAAACAGCTTACCACTCGTGTGTCCATTCCTCAGTTTCACTACGGTTCTTCCTGTCACTGAAAATGTTTACGACAACCGTCCACTCAGCCGTAATTACCCAACTTTGAATCACTTAATAAAATTCTCCGTAAACTCAAGGTCTCTCCGGTAGGAAAATCCCTATTTAGTTACGTATTAGCTCGTTTAGTTTTCCAATAGTGTACTCAAAAATATATCCTCAGAATAATATTAAGCCAAATTGATGCTAGGACAGCTAGAAGTTGCTATTTCGCATATGTAGATGAAACATTTTTGCCATTTAACTCTCCAAAAGTACAAAAGCACAGGAATCCCCTGCACTGGGAGGACTCACGGTTAGCACGTAAACTTTCTTTCTCATTTGCTCACTGGAAACGTATTGCAAAATCATGTCCCAAATTTGATCACGCGTCCAACCTTTAGAACTACGGGCTAATATTTGCCAATGAACTGGCATAAAAGCTTATTTTGACAGCATTTTCAAGACGTTTCAGCAATAGCAGACTAATATAAGATTATAAAAGTTTAACATGGTTCCCAAGTAGTCCTTTTTCTCCACCTCCTCCAATGGTGCTGTAGGATATAAGCTGTTTCTATCGCACGTAGAAGAACTATATACCCCGGTGTCACTAGCCTCTCATTCACTCCAGCTCGGAAGTCACTCTCACTCACTCCGACTCTGAGTCACTCCAGCATGAAAGGACTAGAATCTGCTTCGAAAAGGGATACACTTTTCAGTTCATTTTACGATTGCCTAAACTGCTAGAGTGCGGGATCGGGCATTGCGGAGTCTTAAATGCCGGTGGCAGCCAGAGTTTTGGCAGTGGCTGGCCTAGTCAGAGTAAAATAAATCACTCTCAAAAACCGAATGATTGAGGAGTGGTTAACATGGGTCCGAGGGGGTGCCCCCGACTAGGTAAAGTTTCAGTGGAGGCTGGCCCTCTACCTGGCCTCAGCAAAGTCACAGTGCTGTTGAAGAATGATTCGCCGAGTCAATTTGGATGCATGTCTTGATTCTCTCGTCTCAAAAGATCGCTAAAAAATAAACCGATGCAAATCCCAGCAGCAGAAGAGAAATCAGCACAAAAACTGAAAGGTTTGAAAGTAAATATTACTCTCTAAATATAATATATATGCAAGAAAATATTGTTGGGGGTGAAGTGCAGAAAGATCGGGAAATGAGTCAATTCACTTCTACATAATATAGAAAAGGAAGGAGTTAATATCTCGTAAATTAGTAAGTTAGTCGATGCTACTAAGCTTACTTCGATTTATTAAATGTAAAATAACAACAATGTAGACCATTGGATGATGACATTATCATCTGCAAAAACAATAATCAAATATACTTTAAGACAGTTCAATCAGATCATCGGGCGATTTCAACATTATTATGGCTTGGTAACACATGTGGTGTCTATCTGTGTGCCTGAAAAATTTCACAGAAATACAATTCGAGAATAAAATAAATTGAGACCTATAGACTAAGAGGGATAGACATAGGCATGTGGATGGAGTATAATATTATGCTGCTGCTCTACCGCCAGACCCAAAATGAGAAATGCACTCAAAATGTATGGGCAACTACATTGTACGAGCTTGGTTTCATTGAAATTTTAAGAAAATATGTTCCGGATTTCTCATATTTGACCTTCATTACATCCTGAGTATTTCAAATCCAACGCACAGAGATGTAAAAAGTGAGTTCATCCATGCATAAAATGAAGTGACCTGATTCGTTAGAAATACAATTACTATTAAAATTGGCCACGCATGAGGCTGGAATTGAAGATCGATGCAGAAAGGTGACATGGTGACATAGATAAGACCAACCGAAAATTATATTCCAATTTTTAAAGTAAATTTTCGTCACTGGAGAAATAATTCCAAGACTATGTTTATTGGTACGCGAGACCATAACGATAATATAAAGGAAAAAGTAGACTGTAAAGACAATCGATATAAGGTATTATTTTATATGGACAAGGCGCCTGCAGAACAGAATAAGGCAATAGGTACCACTATGAACGCAACTCAAAAACTACCTACTTATCTTGTTATTTGTTTCAACACCAAATCAATATTTGGCATATCATGGGATATGTCTTAATACTCACTTCCACGTTCGTCGTAGATGACAGCTTAATATCTGGAAGAGATAGATAACTCAATGTGAGGAATATATTTTCCATAATATCATGAAATAAAAGCCCAATCTATATGCGAAAACTTAGGCCACACATAAATAATCAATAAATTTGTTTGCATTGGTAAATTAATTAATTGGAATTGGAATTGTGAACCAAAGGTTAATAGAAATCGTAAAAACAAGTTCCTGCAAAGTTTTACTTATTTTTTAAAAGAGATAATTTTTTCTGAATATGCACAACCATGTGAGCCATAATAAATTATATTTTTCACGAAAAAAAAGCAAAGTTGATTAATAATACAATTTCATGTATCTCTTTGGTGAATTAAATTTATATTTATATCATGAAATCTTTCTCAACCGAAAGACCAAGACTCCTACATTAAGTGACCGTCTGATAAAAACCTTAACAATAAAAATGCAACATTCACGGAATACGTATGGAAAATTAGAAAGATATGAGTTTCAGTTTGTATTAATTAAGAATTTATCAAAACCACATTTCTACGTAACGTAAATTTCCTCTTTTCAGATCATATTTTCACAGGTTACAACCACCGAAAACGATAGAGGATTGAATTGCACCGCAGGGATATTTATTTTTTGTCCTCGATGAGAACAGTTAAATTAATGGTTTTCTTTGTAGCTAAAAGCTGATCTTCTGAAGTTGTTATTGTTGATATTGGTTGCGTTAAAATATAATTTTTACGTCTCTTAGAAAGTGAGTGGATGGTTGGCCATATAGCCTCTGGGGCGATACTTGCTATGAAGTGGGTGGTGTGGGTGGGCAGAAGGAAGAATGGCCGAGGTGATAAAAGCAGCTTTAACATCATGGGATAGCAATTAAAGCAGGTTGTGGATACGCAGGAAGCCTTAAAGTCGGGAGGGGTTGCTCACATTGAGATGGGTAGTCAGTAATAAAGCCTAAGGAACACCAGTCAGAAGTTACATAATGGCCTTTAAAACGCTATAACCTCTGGGGAATGAAGAGGCCGGAATATTGTTCCGTGAACGGTGAGAAAACTGGCTGTAAATTTTTAGGGCAACACAAAGTTACGAAGGATGTTGACAACATAAGGGTCCCTTTTAATACGCATTTGTAAAGTGATCAATAAAGTAAAACACTCTCTAACCTCCAAGAATCGGCAAATTGCGGGATCAAAACTCCTCATCCGCCAAAAAAAATCCATAGGACTCCAACGGTGTCGTATTCCACACTACTGTGACCATAAGAAACTAACTTTTGGTAGCGTTCGCCATACTAGATGCAGTCAATGCTTGCACATCAGGAGATGATTAGAAATACTGTCCTGCTGCACAAAATGCACGCCATAATATAGATAACTATCATCTAACTATTGTTTAACAAAAACCTATTAAATTCAACAGATATCTAGTTTTTTTGTTAAATAATATGGTCGAAGGACGCAGTAAAGGTTTTATTGAGAAATAATAGTAACATATAATTAAGCAATGAGTTCACTAGATTTTCCTTATGTATTATTTGAAAAAAATGCTCCTAAATTACAATGATCATGCGCCCACTTTTCAGGCTGTTAAACAACGGTATCAAGCCATTAACGATTTAAAACCCAACCCTCATTCGGATGCAGTTGCAATTTTCGAAATAATTAGATAAAGAGTAATTTGGCTCGGTTGGTCATTACGGTTATCTGCGTAAAAAGTAAAATAAGGCTCATAACCAATGAGTAAACAGAGAAGAGCATTGGCGTTTTTTCTGTGTCCATCGCATATACATTATCCCTTTCTGTATCTTCCAAACGGCCCAAGAGGCATCATCAACCCCACCAACTCTCAGATACACCCCAAAAAAGGCCTCTTATCAGTTCCTCGCCCACACTCCCCAAACCACACATCTTATAAACCTGACTACTCCGCTCCCCGATACTCCTGATAACACCTGACCACTCCGCTGCCACACCTCCTGCCTTTCCAATATTGTAATCTGGTTTCTCATTTCCAACCTCTGCCCCTGAATTCACATGTGAGGATACAGGCTTTTGTTTTCTCCACATTAACAACCACAGCATCCACTTTCTTACCCACTCTTTCTTTACCCAAAAGTACCTAATCCTATAACCTATTGTTTGAAAAGATATATTCTCAATATATTCGGGTATCCCTCCTCAAATCCGCCACCGGTATTACGTTGACGACTCCGTGAGTTTCCTCACATTTGTGCGCTCAGGTTCAACCCTCCCTGAACGACCTCCTCATAAAGGTCCCACTCTTCCACCGCACACCTTTCCCTGAACTCTATTTCATCCTCCTCCACCCAGCCTTCCTTTAGTGTTCTTTTTGCTAGAGAGTAGGGCCACTATCGAAGCTCTACAATTACCATTTAAGTGGCAGCTCTCTGTTTTTTTGTAATGTGAAGTCACTAAGTAAGGAAAACACAAGTAGGATAAACTTAAGTCTATAAACAAAAAACTAGAAAAAGCAAACTAAAAGATATTGCAAATTCCAGGGTCGTAATAAAGCATTACTCTGAATGAAAATTTTTACGTTACTTCGTTTACATGAAAACTATTTATTAGGAGAGATGATGCACTCGAAATGACAGTTATATAAATATTTTCCATTCAAATGGTTTATGAGTACATTGAAACAGTACATTGAAATTACACCTTGATTTTCATTCTAAAAATATTAAGGAATGCAATGTGTAACTGTGTCCTAATGAAACTTCACATAGATTTATTCAAACTAAGTCAGTAATTCTACCAAATTGTGGATCTTCCTCAGCTTAAATGCGTTAAAATATACCTAACTTCTCTCAGTGGAGGAAGGTTTGCTTCAAAATTGTATCAGATCTATTTCACCATTCGGCACTGAAATACCTGACCTAAAATACTAAGAGAAATTGGATGGGGATTATGGTCTTACCATGTCGAATCCATGCGATTAACCAAATAAAAGCAGGAAGCAAGTCAAGGGAGCAGATGAGAATCGCGCGCCTTGAGCTCGGAGACTTACGGTGTGAGCCAAAATTCCACGCAGGAGCTCAACAGGCAAGCAAAGCCATTTAGCCGCGATAGCTAAATCCACAATTAAACGCTGCATCCAGTGTCATTAATCCTCTAAATCATGTAATTGAACTAAAATCTCATTTCTTAAGCACGCCACGTGGAACTACCTATTAAATATTTCTAGTGGTACTATCCAGATATGACAACAACGTACGGCAAATTTGTGTTGCCAAAGACACAAACTCTGACGGTCCTTCTCCGGTCCGGAGAATTATCCAGTGAAACTCCCAAACAAACGGACTGACATTTGGAATAAAGCAAAAGGATGGGTTTTATACGCTAAGCAGGCTCACTTCCAACATATACGCACTCTTTTCCCGGCCCATCCACTTAACCGAGACACTCCGCCAATCTATGCTTCAAATGCGAGCAATAATCCCTCTTGTGTACACCAGAGCTTAATTTTTCCACGTGAACTCTTCGCAGCTATATATATCACATCATACGGTCAATCCTAGTTAGCGACTCAATTCCTCTTTATCAGATGGCGCCGCAGGCCATAAAATGATGGAATGAGCACTTTTTTCACCGAAGGGATCAAAATAAGTTCTTATGCAATGCCCGCCTGAATCCATCCAATTATCCTCAAAACTCACCTCTCAACTGCTTAATTTTCCGCCTTCCATTGAGAAGAGTGCCTTCCATTTCTTTTTTTCAACGGACTGCATTAAGCTGTTTCTACTAATTCAACAGAAGGCTCCTTAATGGCGACATATTTAAAAGCCAATCTCAATTATAGAGAGCCACCTAATTTTCTATTTGTTTTAACCATTTTTGTGCTTCTAGTAATTAATTAGTTGAGTTCTTAGAATTTTAATCGACCTGATGGCATATAATTTCTTTTGAATATCTATTCCCACTCTACACGGCATAAAAATTGTAAGGTTTATTAGCGTCCAACACAAATGTCCTAAAAAAAGTCATTTTTCCTTAAACAGTTTAATCAAATTTCATTGTAACTAAGCACATTTATGAAGGAAAGTAATATATATTCCAATAATATTTTTTAATTCAGAAAATTGAATATTACCTTAAAATATGGCAACATTATGCGATTAATGCTTTAAAATTAATTATATGCGATTAATGCTTTAAAATAAGAGTGATTCTTATCCAATAAAATATATTAATTCCTACATACTTCATGTAATGGTAAAAAATACACTATAATATTTAGGAGTAAGAAAAGGACCCCATGTGCTTATCAACGCATGCAAAAGTGCAAAGCACTTTTCCAAAATTATATTCCATGCAAAATGAATATATATACACATTACTTTAAATGAGATTTTAAGTAATGAGCAAGAGTAATTAGGATATAGTGAATTTAAAAAAAAACGTCTTCATAGGAAAATGATATTTTTAATTTGTTTTATTAGCTATGCATTAAAATATTTGGAGTAAATCTAATAAACGAATGTTAGAACATTTAAGAATAAACTGGCAAATAAAATTAGATGTGAGTACTAAATAGAGGAATAGGAATTAAATCGTCAAGAAAAATAATTGCAAAAGAGAACCAATTGAACTGGGCATACGTAGTAGAACATTGGATGTGTCACGAACATCATAGAAGGGAAAACAGAAGGCAGAGCAAGCCACAGGATATTTCAACAGGCAGAGCTAGGAATATATGCTTGCATCCAATGTAGTCCAATCCAAAAAGTATGTAATATGGAACAGTAAGGGAACAAGCAATGCACATTGAAAGATTTAGGGTTGCAGTAAATAATCCTCAGATTGAACGACTGAAAAATATGATATAACAGGACAAATATATTTCTCCATTTATGTTCAGGCAAAATTTTCCCGGGGTTAATGATTTTGCGTATGTTTAGATGGTTATTTTTCTTGGATAATTGCATTAAAGAGAGCTTCGCTTTTTGACAAATCAGATGGAAATGTGCTAGGAGTAGTGAAAGTCAATCAAAAAGGTATAGAAAACGTAATAAAATTTCAAATTGCATAAATATATAAAAGGGCTAAATGTTTAGTAAATAATGTTATTTCACACAGAAGGTAACCTTTGGACGGAGAATCCCTATTCAAAACTGTTGATTATATCAAACGGAAAACCTTCGCATTTTTCCATACACAGCGAAAAACTCACTCGGTGAAATAGAATACGGCCCTTCTTTTCCAAAAAGGAGCGTAGGTATAGATAGATACTCAACAAAATTTCTCTTCCTAATCTCTGGCGGTTTCGTAAAGTTTTGAAAGTTGAAGTACTGGTTCTGGATAACTCCACCTCAATATTTAAATATACTTTTTTCAGTAATTTAAAACGTTAAATATGAAGTATTGCAAATTCGGGCAGCTATTAATGGCTTCATTAGCATGTGGTAACGTTGGAGGATTTCCTTAAGAACTTTATAGGAATCATTACATTTTTCAATCGCTTAGATTATCCTCTGTAGATAAGTTAAAGTAAATTTCATTCTACTCCCGAAATGCCCAAGGCAGCAGGAATTAAATTTCAGGTCCTAAAACAGTTTTGGAGATTTTAAAACGGGTCGAATGCTCGACTAAAATTATTTTGCATCCATGCCTGCGATGGGACACGGGTGAACAGCATTAGGGTTTAGCCGGTAGGCTATTCAGCCAATCATGCCCGCGTGTTCTCACGAGTTCTCTCAGTTTTTCATGCACTCACTCACCAAGTACGTAGAGTTGCTTAGCCTCGAAAATAATTCGGTGATTTACAGTAAGAACATATGTTGTCATTTCATTGTTGCCCGATGGAAATCGGTTGTCACAGTCCTGCATCGAGACAGTATCAAAATATCTTGCTTAATTTTTCGACATTATGAATTGATGATTTTAAAGTTGTAAATATTCCGTATAAGAACTAATCTTGACAATTAGGTACTGGCATCACTGAAATAACTATAATGAAGAAACTACGAAAATAAAATATGATGGAAGATACATATTAACTCACTTGGATAAGTAGTTCCCTGTAACCGTAGAAACGATATTACCTAAATTATTAGCATGTATTAATTTTTATGGCAATAAAAATTTAAAAGGGGTTGAAAGAAAAATTTAAATAGTCCAAATTAACGATAGTAAATATAACTTAAAAAAATCATTTATGAATATGTAAGAAAGAAAAATAATTTGTAAGATATTCATTTGATACACATTTATTTATAGCTAAAATATCTATAAATAGCGTCATCCTCCGGAATTAATATCCTCAACGCTTTGTTATGAACCTCTTGTCACCAAATAAAAGACTGATGCTATTTTTTAAATATTTATAACGTTTTTCCGGATTTTTAACTATTTTAATGGAGAAATTCCCAAAGTTACGCCAAGTACCCTTTCTTTTGTCAAATCATTTTTTTCCTGATTATTGCGAAATGAGTTGCATGATTTCATAAAGAATGAACATTAGAAGTAAATCATCGAATGAAATTTCCATGTTTTTAACACTATTTTCGATTCCATTTTGATTGTGATTATTTCATCAGGATCATTGCGATAGATCCTGAATAGTAAAACGATTTTTAATTAATTCCCAGTTCATTTTCGTTAGACTAAAATCATTACTACTGGCCGCCTTCCTTTTATAATATAACACCATCATCGCTAATTACATCTAGAACTTGTGTTTTCGAATTCCTTTTCAATCTCTTCTCAGTGCTCCATTCCCTGCAATCACAATGAACACCAATGTCATTTAATCGTAAATCATATTCTGGGGAAGAAGTTTAACTTATAAAAGAGTCATCTCGGTTAAGATCATCAGGTATGTTATGCCAATAGTGAGAGTTGTATGTAGCCGATACATTAACATTTTCTGACTATTCTACAATTATCAAAATAATCAAGGTATCAGGATATGAGGCCATTCAATTTTCGCAAGCAAAAAAACATTCTTAAGGCGATATATGGTTATTTTTGCACATAATCACAAGAGATAATACCTGTGATACAATGCTCTTCATTTAATGGCCAGCATAAAAATATTATGTAAATAGAATTAAGCGCTACTGATAAGAATGTTCTTCTTTAATAGCTTTGTTCATGAAGAAGTTAGACTTTATGACAATTGACACGTGAAACCTTTGAAATTTTTCAAAGGTTTCACGTGCAATATCGTCAGCATTACGATATAAGGCTCTAAAAATATGTTTGGAGCACACACAACTAAAGCCACTTAGTCGTCGTAGTGACTCAATTTATTCAATTTTAAGTGCCTCCATTTCATTAGCATCCATAAAGGAATTATAGCCTTAAAGCCAATACGGTTGTAATGAATCACTCGGTGATCATCATGCGCTCGGTTCGTTCGGGGAACGTATTAGTTGAGAAGAAGAATTGGTTTCGATTGAGGATCGTCGAAATTCTGTGACATTCCGCAGGAGAAGTACCGGAGGAATATAACAGAGACCGGTTTACTTCTTTCCTGCTGTTGAAGGGTGATTGGATTTCTTTGGTCTCCCTTGAGCAAGTGGTGTCATAGAGCGGTCGGCTGTAAAAAAAATGAATTCAGTAGGACGAGGCTGACGTCTTATTTTCGGAGCGATTCAATGATAAAATTTCCAGGTGGAATACTTGGCCATGTAAACAGAAAAACGTGTCGGCAGCCATGTTAGAGAAATCTTAACGAAGTGGATGGGTGGCTCTAAGGCCAGTGGTTCTCAACCTTTGTACCTCTCCCGCTTCCTTCGTGTGTCACCTCGAGATTTTGATAGACGTCATACCCTGTTTTATTTGAGGTTAAGGCTGGTCTTCCAAAATTACTCATTTCAACCCTCATCACAAAATATCAAAGGCAGAAAGTAATGCTTTAGTGCAATTATTTGATGGATATTTCTCAAATTTCATCTTCATTTAATTCAGCAACAGAAGAAGCCAACTTTTCCTCTTTCATGCTCCTAAGTTACAATGCATTTATAATATATTTATTAATTCACCATTAATTAATTTTTCTAATTCCGAATAGCATTCACGGTGTTCTAGATACATTCTCCTGGCTTTCAGCGCAATTAAATTTATTTTTCGGCAGCATTCCGCCGGAGTCAATTACTGCCGTTGCCTTCAGGTCCCTACTTCGATTTTTGATAACATTCGTGCAAAGAAAATCATCATTAAATAGCCTCCTGTGGATACATATGCGAAAAATTCACAGTGTAAAAATCATTCGCCTGAACCGGG
>LYUA01000550.1:590445-602601 GCA_002093875.1 Calopteryx splendens | reverse complement strand
GGGGGGGGCGGCGGGGGAGGCATTCGGCGGAGGTGGGTGGGGAGGGCAAGGATAGGAGGCAGAGGGAGGGCGAAGGGAGAGGGGAAGAGGGTCGCGGAGGGGCGGCAAAGCGAGCCCGGGACACGTGGGCGTAATATGCTTCTCGGAGACGGAGCATTTGTTGAAGGAATTCCGGGAGACAAATATCGAGGGTGCGCGGGAGAATGGAAAGAGTGAGAATGTTTATGCAGAGGGCATGTTACTTCCCTCCTCTCCCCGCTCACCCCAGGAATCCTGCGACCACCGTCCTGCCTCCCCACCCCTTGACCCATCAGCCCGCCCCCAGCCCAGCTCGCTCAACTATCCCCTGCCCCTTTCGAATTCTTCGCCCATCATCACACCGCTCCCCCACCTCTTCGGTTAAGGGTCGTCGCACTTTGCATTTTTAGGCCCTAATTTCCGACTAAGACGTGCAGCTAATCGCACAACCACATTTAATGCAACCAGCAATTCTATCCATCGATGGATGAGTGCTCATTCGTATCAATACGCAATTGTTCTCAATTTTACTAAAACTTTTAAATGATTGCAGATTGTTGGCGGCGCTGATACAATACTTACTTCGCCTACAACTGATATCCGTGGAAGGCTAAACACGAGCAAGAGAGATAAATATATCATTTTCGCGTTTTTATAACTGAGTAAAAAATAAAATGGTCAAAATAATTCTCGATATAAAACGCTTGTCTTTCATTGATAGCATACCAAATGAGCCTGTTTTCTTTTTTTCGGACATTGCAATAGAAATATCAAGAATTATACTCTAAATATTAATTATACAAAGATATATCTCAAGGATTTGATCTACACTTTATCTTGAGGGCTGTGTTTTGGAGACAGATATTCTGCTGCATCCCTCCCGGAGAAATACACCATGAATACGGATGCTCATGACACAGCTCTGGCATAAGTAGCCAAACACAGATGGGAACAGGAAAGGAAAACCAGCATGCAAAAATTCCTCAGGCGGATGGAAAAATAAAATTAATGTGAGAGTGTCTATTTCAAAAAGGAAACATGAGATTTTTACAATCACAACATAAAACATGGCATAACATTGCATGAAGAACCAATAATTTATTTTTCAATCCCACTTAAACTACGAAAAAGCAAATGGTAAAAACATTTGTAAATATTGAAAATAAGATGTCATTTTCAGCTAAGAGCAAAAATAAAGAAGAAGTAGAATTTTCCGCTAATAAACGAAGAAGAGGAAACACAGAAAGGCTTTTGAGTACAAAGCGAGCAGAGAGATGAAAATAATGGACTGTAATGATATGATTGAGAAATTGGAACTAATTAAAAGAATCAAGTTTTACTGCTTCTGAGGTGGCACAGAAAAAGGAGAAGTATTTCGATGGCACTTTTGAGGATTATATGCTAGGTTATAAATACTAAACTGCACTTAAAAATTTCACCAATATCTTTAGTGAAATGAGGAGTGAAAAGAAAACAGCTCTCGGTCTATCGGTATTTAAAACGGTGACATCGTGTTTTGAAACGATAAATTCCAAGGAGATGGAGAGACTATTTAGAAAGATTGTACACATGTAGCCAGCCTGGAAACGAGCTCATGAATGTAAGTCATGGCAATGAAGATGGGATAAATAGATAAAATACTTAACAAGACAAAACAGCTTTTAAAAACAAAAAATATCTAGCCTAGACCTAAGGAGGAAGTTAATAAAAAATTATGTGCAGTGATTGAAATGAGTGCTGAACCAGGAAAACTAAGAAGGGAGAAAAATGGCTTTATACCAACTATGTTTGGTGTTATCATGGGATGTTAGAAGTATGCTGAAGAAGAATTAAAAACAATATTCTGTTTTAATAATTCGAGGGAGATGGAGCACTATAGAAGATCATAGTGAAGAAAGAGTAGAGCTCGTAGGGCACATATTAAGACAATAAAGACTTTTAAAGATGTGTTAGAGAGAATAGTTGAAGAGATAAGGTATAAGAAGAGCCCAAGGTAAAATATCTGTGACAAGAGACAAAAGGCTTACGAAAGAGAGAGCTGAGGTAGGAACAGCCTCTTACGAAAAACGAAAAGAAAAGTACAAAAATGGGAAGGGTGGATATCTATGTTAGACATACTAACAACTGCTAGATGATGAAGATGAGATGAAGAATTAAAATTGAGCTACTTTTAGAAGCGTTGACAACCATTGAGATCTGTCCTCAATACTGCACTGATAGAAATAAAATTTAATATTTAATATTATGCTATAAATATGGCGATAGAGAGAAACAAATATGAAAGCGCAAGCTAAATTAAGCCCACAGAGGCAGGTTGTTAGCAGCCGCTAGATACTGCGGTGCCGTGAGTAATGATGCTTTCACTATAACACCGAGGATTATTCACACCAAATATTAAATATTAAAAGAGCTTAGAATAGTGACTTAAAGGTACAGAAACACCGACATGACACAAAATCTTGCCATGCATTTTGAGAAAGTCAAAGCCTGGGAAGCACCAATCAAGGATAACGAGGTTTACATCGAATACATATTGGCAATTTAAATAGAAAGAAAGTAAAATTCAAATTCCGTTCTCACCGTCTTCACATTCACAATTCCTATCTGATTAAATTCTTTCCTGATCTAATAAATGGAATCATATTGGCATTAACTATATCCCAAAATTTGGCGGAAACACTTATCGTGAGAGTGAATCCCATCTACAGAGGAAAGGTAAAATAAGATGAGTGTGCACGGGCTAATAGGGTGAGAAATATGAAAAATAGATTAACTTAATGAACTAGGTAATTCTTTGAACATGAGATTTTAAAATAATATACTAGTGACTGGCAACTGGAGATGGATATATCTCACCTAATAGTCAATTACGAAGGCCATCCTGAAGGAGTCGTTTATTGAAGATAATTCATTAATTGAGTAACCAATAGTCACGTGCAAATATTCTTCTCAATAAGAAAATAAAGAAAAGCAGAAGACGTTTTCAGTCTAAAAAGGATTAAATAAGATGATACCAATGAAAAAATCTCGCTTTGGAATTAATATTTTCGTCATCCAAATAGTATTTTATAAGCCATTTTAAATGAACCAGTATCCTTGACTTTCGATGCAATGTTACGGACAAAATTGTATCCATAATTTAACCCACTATTTCAGGTTGTCAATAAATTTATTAGACCTTTCGTAACGCGAGAGAGCCTACTAATTACATGCTTTACTTGTTATTAAATTCTATGGCTCGTAATTTTGCAGAAAAATCCGAAACTGCACAAGAAAAACCACCAAGTGAACTGTCCCAGCCACCAAGCTGAGGACAAGGCCGTGGAATAATTCATAGCAAGGAGTTTCTCTAATGGAACAGCTTTTCTAAATCCTTCGTTTCAAATTCATGCAGTGCTTTGGGCAAAATTAGAATTGATGGCATGCTAATCTCATAAAGTAGTTTCCATTTGCCTCAAACAGTTTAAAAAAAGCTTAGATTCTTCCGAGGATTGCCGCTCTAATATTTACATTTGCTATCTCGGGTTGAAGTGCTTGCTTCTCCATGAGACGGAGAAAGAATCGAGGTATTTCCTCAGTGCTTGGTTCTTATTCTCAAACACTTTTCCTCAATGTCTGAATGAAGAAATTTGCATTAAGGGACTAAAGAATACGATGGCAATTAATAGGGTATCATTGGCGTATTCTATTTTCATTAAATGCATGCTCCCATGTAGAAGATGCGGAATGTTTTAACGCGATATTATTAATAAGTTTCTCCAAAAAATATATATTGGGTCCATTTCTTAATGCTGAAACTGAATTTAAATATCTCTTGGTACTCATACAGTGTCGTCTAATTTCATTAACGCAATTCCAGGGCTTATTATATTTACTTTTCACAAGTAATATTGTTTTGAATGTCCAATATGAATTAACATTCAAAACAATATTACTTTTGTCCACTTATGATAGCCTATAAATACTAGTAAACAGACTTATAACTTTGGGAAAAGCCCTCTGATAGAAAGGAGATATCATAAATTCCTAATAACGATTCTAAACATTTATAATCATTTTCAAATTTCCTAAAGTTAATATTTCGTCTCCCATCGATTGATAATTGCACCCCCAGCAAATTCTTAAATAATCGCACAGAGTAATGTGAAACTCTTGTATAGCCTCTTCTACATTTTAAAATACTGATCGCGCAATGGTGATTTTTTGGAATATTCCTCTCACAAGGAAAACGCATAAAAAATTTGAAAATTTAACTTTCGTCTCGGATGGCACATAGTGTATTAAAATCCGGATATGACGAAGTGCCTTTTATGCACTTCATGCAATTTTTCATTTTCCATAGTTTGGAATACATCATATTAGCTCCTTCAAGACCATGGAAGTCGCAGATAATTGGTAAGCCCGATTCAGAAGTAAGCGGTAATCACGCATTATTCAAGCTTCCAACTTCAAACGCATAATTATACTTCTTATAATGTTTTACTACTCTCTCTATTCCGATAATTCGGTGGAAAAGCTCTAAAGACAGCAATTTCATTGACGCTTAAAAAGATTAAAACTTAGGATAATGTATGAGTCGAATGAGAGGAAGGATCTCAGTGGGAGAACTGAGGACTTCATATGAGCAAAAATAAGGTGCGATGTACTGATCTCTTCGGGCTTCTTTCATGTAACTTCAGGCTCTCCACCACGAATCGTACCTTGTGTTCACTATTCACTATGCCCCACGTCAAGTGGCTAGTGGACGCATTATTGAGACTGCAACATTAAGACTCCATTAAGTCTATGTTTAGCGTGAATCGTATATGCTCCAAATATTCTAAAAACTCCTGCATGCGCCACGCGACGAATTTCTACGCTGCCCTAACAACGGGATGTTACGGGCTACTCGGCATCTCGGCTTGCATCACGAAAAATCGATGAGATGTAATTGGCAGGGAGGAGAAAAGATTATTCACCGAGATGGTTTCCCAGTTAATTCCGCCCGGTTATCGTGATCATTACTCCGAGGGTCAAAGTCAAACGTTGCGTACACGCCGCGGTTGGTGACGAGCAGCATGCGTCACTCACTAATTTCAGGTGGCCGAGGTGGCGCTCGACCTATTCGCTCACCTCCCATGGGCGCCATGTATCATGGGGAGAAGTTATCAGGGAAAGGCGATTTGAAGGAATCGATTCATTTTTCATTAATGGCTACCACGTGCGAATGGCTCCCTGAGGCGAGGCCCGCGGCATGGTGCCCCCAATTCCCATTCCATCCCCCCTACCCCTCCCTCTTCACCCCCGCCCCACACAGGCAATGTTTGACCCCAAGAAACATTTGCTTGTTTGGCTACTTCGATGATGAAGCCACTCATCCAGTTGCTGTGATGTATCGACATATTGACTCCATGGAAACGAGGCGTTCCAACATTTGGCCCTTGTTGTTAAAATGCATGATATCAGTGTATGAGTGTAATTGCATAAATCTGTGAACGATATACGCTTCAGATTTAAACCTTGACGGGAATCTTGGAGATTGAAATCAGTTTGAGTGGTCAAGTATGATCATGTTGAAAACCTATTATGTATTTCCTAATATGGCAAAGTGTAATATTTTTACGGATACTTCTAATTGCACCAAAAAAACTAGCTAATATTCAGAGGGTGAAAAATTCTCTTTCAGTGTATATTCTGAGCATAGTGAAACGTCTCGCGATTGCTTCAAGAATATTTTTTCTTGATACTTTCGTAGGCTTTAACGATCTACTGTCTGGTAACATGAGCATGCAATAATCTGTCGATTGGCAACACCAGCTTTATGGTTAACTAGCATTTGATGTGTTTTTCCACACATGTGTTTCCCAGTACTAAACGAGTGAACAAATTGGTTGTTTATAAGTTGTCCATCAACGATTTTCTCATTTATATATCATTAGAAACCACTATTTATGAAAACCTCAAATATTAATTAAAAAATATATTTCTTTTAATACAAATAATCATTACCTGGACCTGGCCGTTAGTCAGCAGCCTAGTTAAAATCAAAAGAGTATTCCATCAGGAGAAAATTTACCTTATAAGCGAAATGACATCAAGGTAAATTGGCCATCATCTGCCTTGTGGCAGATGCGTTTGAAGCGAGCGTGCCTGCACAGGGCTGTAGCCACCAATTGCTGAAATCGATAAAGGGATTCGGAGATATTTTTGACACAATCACTTTCTGCCTCTTGTGACACATCCCCTATCATGTCAGCCAACAGATATTTCGTGAAGAGTATTTGGTTGATACTGGTTACGAAAAATGATAATTAAATGATACGAGATCAGTACCGTGTCATGAAACAGGAAATAACTGAGTAAGGGTAGGTATTTATCTAGTAGAGTTAGGTCTGAAGAGGATTCAGTTGACAAATATTTCGAAAATTATTTACTTGAAGGACGTTTTTATCATATTAAATACGTAATTAAATTGACAGTGCTGATCACGTTTCCTATGTAAAATTCAATTTTTAGTACGTTCAATGGCCCGGTTATTTGCGACGGTAGTAGATGAAATCCCACGTAGCTCTAGACGCTCAACTTCATATCCCCAAATGTACTTCAGGCGTCACCCGTGAAAAGATTCTAAAACATATGAACGACGATATTTTAACTTGTGTTGATTGTATTCCACACACAGATGTAGACACTATCTGTTTAGAATCTTACATTAAATACCAGGATTTTGTCTATGTTTTAGGTAGAAGATTTTTAGTAACTTTTCTTTACTGTTGCCCTACATTTCTCAGACAAACCCGTCACGGACGTAATAACCAATTTACGCATTTTCTGTTAGGACTAACTCAATTTTTATTTTGAAAGGGCTTATTTTCCAAATGTACTCATTGTGTGTATTTTAAGTCACTTTCAGATTCGGTTTCCAGACACAGTTCAGATTTACTACCTTGAATTTTTAGTTATATCAAAGAGTGCTTCGAAATGGATTTATGTGATTCTAGTTTGTTACTGATATCACAACGGGAATTTTCTGTAACCTAAACTAACGTTATTTTGCAATATTTTCAACATGAGAAAGAATCCTAAAATTGTATTTCTTTGTATTAGCTGATAAATAAATCTAACACAGTTCAACAATGCCACTGCTGTGAACTGCCTATTTTACTTTAAGAAGTGATTAGAAGAATAGCTGAGATAGTTATAATTTATTGCTGCGCAATTTAATAGCATCAGTATATAAAGGAAATGGACCCCTGTTGAAAATCAATTTCCGTAGCATTTTACCTAAAAGCTTATTATTATTTCATTCTTACTATAACCCCAAGAACTGATTACATTAATATACTAACCCGCGCCCTTTTTTCCCTTCAAATGTCTGCTACCCCAGTTAATGTGGAGCATTCAAAATGGACCTAAAAGCGTACCAGCCAACACCTCCATCTTCCAGGAAAATCCATTACGTGCAGTAAGAATATTTTACCTTGCCTTTCGCTGGACACTTGTGTTCTCGGCACTCAAAGCCACGCTATAAAATTCCGTTACGTGACTTTTCCCATTCGAAGGCAGTCGATCCGCATCTCATCCTGGGGGAGATGCCGGTAGTTGAGTCCATTAGTTCCTCCTTCAATGTCTCACGTTCCGCATCCCTTGACCTTGACGCATCACCGGGAAAAAGGAAAAACGCGGCAGCAGACAAAAGAGACTACACATTCAAGCTTCTCAAAAGCCCCTACTTAATAATAGGGACTTGCTCTCTCTCACGAACAAAAAATAGGTCATTGGAAAAAGGTCTCTTTGCTCATTGCAGCTTCCGGTACTCAAGTGTCAAATTAACCATTGCACCAAGGCAATGGAAATGACAAGTCCGTAATGAATCAGTTAAAGTCTCAAAGCTTCCAGGAATAGAGAAGTTTCAAAATGATTTATGCAATTCCTTTGGGATCTTGTTCAATGACTATGCATTACACTAGTGACACCAATATCCTTGCAAACTCTCTTATACATCTACATAATGCAAAGCCACCGCAGGGACGTGTGGCAGAGGGTATTAGGACATCAAGAGTGAAAAAAAGAAGAGAAAGGTGGTATGTAATGTGAGGACGAGAATACATTTGTTAGCGTTTTCCTCTCCTTGTGTTGTAGTAGTGGATTTTTTGAGAGGGAAAACGTATTTTTGAATCAATCAGTTCGAGAGGCCTTTTCTTTGTGAGCTGTGTTAAGGTAGATTATGCTTCACATCGCCAAATCTCGGTTATTTGAAAAGTAATCATATATTCCATAACTCCCAGTCTGTAATTGAAAAAAAATATACAAAAAATTCAAAAAGTCATAAAAATATCGGAAATTATTGGCAATGGAAAAAGAATAATATCGCGAAATAATCTTCACGAAACAAATAATTTAAAACTTCCACATTTAGAAAAAAAAACGATATAACACTTCAATTTTTTGGAATGCAAAATAACATTATTTTAAAATCAAATACAAATATGAGCATACTTTTTGAGATGCTCCGAGTCATAATCACTTAAAATGCATTATGTGTGTTCCAAGAATTATGCTGATTTGCAGGTGTCTCGCAGATGCAATTTCATTGACAGTAACAATCTCGAAGCCAAACTTTGTGATTCTAACCCCTCCTATAGAGTGGCTATAAAATCTAATGAAAGGATTTTATTGCCGACGATAAAAACGGGCAGAATTGGCCATAATATTTATGGTAAATTTTGTGGTTTTCTTTGAATTCGCGTTATCCTAGTGTATACAACAACAACCCATCCCGCATCATCTCAGAATCATGTCAGAGTCCTTTTCTTATTCTTACTGAAACTTGGAGGAGTTTTTTCCAATAAAATATATGATTATAAAAATTAGCTTCTAGTTCTGATACTAGATAAGGCAAGTGCAACATACCAATATGGCCATATATGCCTCAGAGTTTATTTCAAACAATGAATTACATCATGGAACACTAATCATGGTGGTTTTGAGGTGGTGAGTTGTAACGACAAAATGTGGTTAACTAGAATCCTGTCGAACCGATGACTTCCAGGTTAGCGTCGACACACTGCCGAACGCTTGGCAACATTGATACAGGTTGTCATTACATAAAGAAATGACTCGAACCGAATGCTAAAAGTGGAATTATTAAACGACAAAAGACACGATGGAACGTGTTCTTAGATATAATCTCTTTTATTTTTGTAATAGCGTGTACTGAATCATCTTTAAATGAGTATTTGATAAATAAAATGGCATAAAAAATAAATACACTGCTTGTAAAATAATAGTGTAGGACGAAGTAGTTATCCCATATATTTGTAGGTAGTGAATAAAAATGGAAAAGCACGCTTGAAATTCAAATAATCGCTAAAGTATTTCCCTTCTTTTTATCAGCTAAAGCATATAGAAGAGAAAGAAGGTAATTATATTTTGGGAATTCTGATTTTTTTTCAGTGCCCATAAAATATTTTTTGTAATAGCTTTAACGAAATTCTGTTATTATTGCGTTCATTATGATAAATTTTTTAATGAGAACTTAGATACAATTAGAATAAAATGAGAGAAAATAAACACTTTTCCAATTTAATTTTTCAACAAAGTTGAAATAGAAAAAAAATTTCAAAATGAATACAATCATTCAAGATAAACCTAATAAAGTTGTATTGTTGGACTGTTCCTTAAACACTGGTATACACACAGACACATTTAGATATAAGATTCGAGAGAACCTCTTCTAGCATGCTCTTTAACATCTACCTCATTAGTTCTCCGGAGTTTATGCCTACTTTCGTGGTACCTAAAAAACCTATCTTCTTTATTTTTGTTCCTATTCTGCCTAGCATGCTCCCTTCTATTACGGCTCCATATACTCTACCTCTCAACAATTCCCTCTCACATTTTTCTGTCTTCTTCAGATTTTAGCTAGCAACTCATTATCTCTCCCACTATATTCGAAATTTCGTTATTCTTCCTCTCAACCTTATTTTCACCATTCTCCTCTATACCCGTATCTGTAAAACCTCTGTTCTAAGCTCGCGTTACTGCCTCAAAGTCAAGGCTTTGGATACATGCACCTAAATGCTGGACACCAGAGTCTTTAGTAATATTTCCCCTACGTCAATCTGTATCTGTCTTCAAAGCTATTCTTCTTACAAATGCTATTCTTTTCCTAATGCCCCTTCTACTACAGTGCCCATAAGTACGTTTTTCAGGAAAATAGTATTACTTTCATCAATATTGTACGGTAAAATGAGACCGTAGAGACTAAGGCGAATTAATTCAGCTCAAGGATGGATAAAACACATTTAGGATGTATTCCGATGTTTAATCAGAGTTTTGGGTTTAAAAAAAGTTTTGATAAATATCTTAAGCTATCATAAATTAGGAAAACATCGGAGCGCTCAAGGAGAAATAAAGCATTCCACCGAAATGTGATGTGATCCATGGGGTTATTTTTGGCCGTTCGTTTTGGTTACTGCAAGTTGGAGTGAAAATAAAGGTGAAATTAACGGTCTTCAAAGGTGTTTAGTGGTTTTCGCGGTTACGAATTACTATAAACATTGGCTGCATCACTCAATAAAGAATAATTTATCCAACATCAGGTGAAGCAAAGGCGATGGCGGTGTTTGCGCTGGTCTTCTATTTTGAACGAATGACATAGTCTAGGCGTCGTTTTCACCACGGCAACAGCGCTCTAGCAATCTACCCCTAAATGTTTTACTCTACAAATTAGCAACAGTTTAAAAAATAAATGAGTGGGTTTCAAAATTCCTGGAAGACCATCCGTGATTGACTTAAATTACATCACCCATTTTCATTAATTATATTCCAAGTTTTCTATTACTTTCCAGCTCAATGAATATTAATACACCCTAAAGCTGAGGGTAAAGATTAAAAAGTTACTTCCATTAATGTAATATAACGTTGAATCTTTCCCCTAATGCCACCACCGGGCTTTCTCATTCCAACTTGCTCCTCCACTATTCCCTGATTCACGGCGAACATATAGAACGACACTAGGTCGGGAATTAAGGGCGTCTTTATTGGGAGGAATTGCTGAGGGCCATAATCCTCTTTCCCCTGTTCCAGAAGTACCGAAATGGAGGCGGGGATCAGAAGTCACATACATTAATTTTAGGTGAACATGCTGAATGTAAAAGTTCAAATATCAACATAATTTAAGGAGAAGCCCATGAATATACCTTCTTTCTACATAATGGTGAAGAGGGACTTCGCAGTCATAAAATCTATTGAAATGTAAAGTGGGGATAGGGGGACTAGCTTCAGCAAAAAGGGTAAGAAAGGGAGTGAGATTTAATGATGGTCATGGCGGAGACAATGGAAAATGAAGAGTAGTTAGTTGGGGTCGGGGTAGCATAAAGAGGTAAAAATTAGAGGGAAAGGAGGTTAAGGGGAACAAAAGGACGAAAAAGGGATCGGAAAAGAGACGTGGGTTTATTATGGTGGGCGTACGTGGGGAGGGGGTCTTTTGGGGCTTTTAAACCTTGCCCACTTGGCTTTACTCAAAACAGTTCAATAGCACTTTCCTACTCTGAGAGGTGGGAAACCCGGTTAGGGGCATGTATTGTCAAAATAAGGTTTTAACCGACAGAGTAGGCACTCTACGTGGACCCATGAGGCAGCAAGACGGGGATACTGCGTTTAGAAACAGTACACCAAGTCCTTTGGCTACTGAATTTCTCTGCAAAAATTTAGTGGAGAGGAGAGTATTGTATTTCTAAAATTCACCGGTTGGCGGACATTGAAAAAATAGAGTACCTAAAATTCCACACGGAATGCAGAATTTGCTTTATATTATTCATAGATAGGAGGAAAAAATAAAATCATGTTTAAAGTAATTATAAATCACATCCACCAACATACAATAATGAGTGGGGTAGCAGGGAAATTATAATAATGGATGCTGGAGAAAAATCCAGTTGGTGGCAATTTATTCATCGAGCACACATCGGGCCTACAAAATATGAAAATAGAGGAAAACTATTTTCTTTCTCATTATAACTTTCCAATTAGTTCTGCTATTATTAAAAATTCCGCAACGATGCATTATTAATGCATTGTTTCTTCTCACTCTCTGCTAAAAATAAACAAACGTGGAATCCACTAAATATCTTGGAATAAGACTGTCAAATGATC
>LYUA01000550.1:497605-513350 GCA_002093875.1 Calopteryx splendens | reverse complement strand
GCCACACGCCCTAGCGGCGGCTTGCGGGGTATCATGTAGATTTTTTAGATTCCAGTGAAATCCACGGTGATTAAGTGTGAATAGGTATTGCGATATAATAATTTTCGAGGTAAAATATATGAGAGATGGAAAGTAACTCAATCATGACTCTTATAACTTTCACAGAGAACAACGTATCAAACAAAAATAATAGTGGAGATAAAAAAAACTCCCAATTATTACGCGTAGTAGTTTTTTGAACTATAGCAAATAATAGCTTGGCATAAAATATTAAAAGTACTTAACATACATATGTATGCTCAAACAATCTGTAAATTAAATGACAAGATTCATCATGAAAAACGTTATAGATACCAAAGCTTACCACCTTCCAATAATTAAGTACGCCTTATTAATACCCCAAAAAATGCCTCCAATTCTTTAGTAGACAATCAATTTTATAAAAAAGAATTATATCGTTTTAAGGTCATGATATAAATTTAGGGCATGAAAGCATACGATTTTTATGATGGTTTTTTTTATAAAACACACACTTTAATGCGTAATATTAATGCAATAATAGATGAAAATGACAAAACACAGTGTTATTGGCACAAATATTTTTCGCGGGAATATTATTCAACATGTGGCTGAGCACATCTAATGAAGGCATTAGAAAATGAGGAAATCAGTGGCACAATGCAAGAGCACCCAGAATAAAACGTTTACTAGCCTCAAATAATAAACAAATAAACTGATAAAACGAAGGTTTGAAGTTAATGAATAATAAATTTAATAAATTACATATATAAGGAGAGCTGGCTCAATTCCTTCCACAAAGTTGAATGTTTGATGCACAAATAAATGAAATAGAAACGCTATGACAACAATATTTCTATTTCAAAACAAGGAATGCCCCATCCCACCCCCTATTTGTGAGTGAACATACACGTCCATAGTAGCATTAATTATTCTCAAGAATCGAATATCTTATTGGAAGGACTTTGGTTAGCGAACCCCTACCTGAGCTCAATTTTCTGTGAACCGGAGAGCTAACAAATCGCTAGTCGTACAACCTGGCGTAGGGTGGTGTCTTCCCTCAACTGTCAAGCTAAAATAATGGTCTTGCTTAAACCTATCCAGAGAAGGTGTACGCCTATGGGCATGGATGTTTTAGTAAAAATTCCTTCAGTTAAATGTAGCTGAGATTTGACTGTCATGGTGTTTACTCGCAATTTGTTACTGGCCTTTAAGCCAAAGCTAATGAGATGCTGCTGAAATACATATAAAAATCTATTACTTTCTAGAAGCCATTCGGCACGGTGAGTAATAAAAGACAAGTGACATAGTTATTTTCAATTAATATTATTCAATTTCAAATAGTTTGACCTAATGCATTTCGATGCATTTTAACGCTAAAACGAAACCTATTTTCAATACCGAGAATGAGAGGATGTAATTTAGAGGGAAATTAATTGCAAAATGTTAGGGGACTCGGGGAGATGAACCTGGATGGAGGTGAAGTTATTAACTTAAAGTAGACGGGTTATTAACTATATCTCACCACAAAAGTAACCTTTATCTTCTGGTTGCTCTATTCCAGATGATTTTGAAATATATTGGCAACAAATTTCTACATTTATAAATAGTGGAACACAGTTTTTGCCTTGGGAAGTCTTCAAAACTTTCTATAGTTTGATGCATGAAAAGTCGAATTAACTGTAAGGTCCTTCAATAATATTTCTCTGTCATTTTAAACTTCCTACCCATCTGAAAATAAACGCTGGATGGTACTTTACTTACTACTTTTTGAGCATTAAGAGCTATGTGAATTGTTCGCTGTTTCACAGCATTGAAAAAGTATAATTAATTTGCTATGATCATACTTATTAAGATTATAAGTTATTAAGACTTGAAATATCAAAATACAGGAATCCTATACAATATTGAACATCATTGCTTTTATACATGAGCAACACAGCGTAGTAAACTTATCAAAATATTGAAAGCTTTCATAATTTTCCGTTGTTTATCAACCATGCGCTTCCCCTCCATGCATATTTGGGCAACTATTTCAGTCCCAATTAAAATCCACCTCAGACACCAAATATATGATGTACCTGAATTCAACAAGAAATGGCGTTAAATTCACTTCACAATTAAAAACTTCGGCGGGATATTACTAATTCAGCTTCCTTTACTGATTGACCTGCCATGCCACATACAGGCAACGGAAACAGCTTTCAAAGATATTACGGAAAAGTCTCGACAAGTGTTGGACCGTTAAATGCAAATGATGGATTAATTAGAGATATGTACCATGACGGCCAAATCATGTAGAAAATTGAATTGATGGCCAAATTTGGGTCAGGTTGGCCTTATCAGTGGAGTGCAGAAATACGGTATAGCCCCTTCTAGGGGGGATGGAGGACGAAGGGGAAGAAACGAAAAATAAGGGAGGGAAAGGAGAAATGAGTGAAATGAAACGACAGGTTAAGGAAAGTTAATCCAATTAGTTGCCTTGACAGGAAAATGGCAGGCACAGGGAATGGGCTCCTGTCTAAAACACCAAGCATACGCAAAGCGTGGTTGTCATGGTCACGGGCATTTCTGGCATAAAGCAGAGAGATGAAGTGCATCTATCACTAATAGTACAATTCGTGACGAAGATTATTGCTACCCAGACCGTATTTGTCGACGATTGTCGGGGTACTTACCATATCATACAAGACTGATTCATGAATGAGTTCATTTTAGATTATCAAACCAACATTCATTCACCAATTTTACACATTAAAATTTCCGAATGTATCTATAGGAGCTTAATGAAGACGGACAACCTGAGAGTTATCGGAGAAATGTTCGAAATTTTACATCCAATGTGGAAACTAAAATTTCCGTCACACAGCTTCGATGCATATTCCATTGAGTTAAACGTAATCTTATTAGGTTTAGTTTGTCATCTACATGCTGAAAAAGGTTGAGCACCAGGTTTTGTTGTAAAAACGGTATGTCATTAAAAGCCTCTACATCAGAATCTACAGGGAGATGCATGTTGACTTTAACAGTGAGAAACGGGCTCCAGTCCAAAACGTCCTTGCTAACTATCCGGCTCCTGATTCTCAATAAAAGTATCTGTCAGCCATCCCAATCATAATACCATGACATAATAGATTATATTTAATATAAAAAAGTAGGTTATAACCAAATGTCTCTTCTTGGCAATGCATAATGCAGTAAATAAAGGCAAACGAGTACTTCAATTTTTGCTGGATAAACGAATTAAAAAAAGCAATAAAATGTAGGAGGATAACATTTTATAATATTTGTTTAGAAGTATCATTTAATGACACTAAAAAAATCTGTTTGAATTGAGTTCATAATTGTTCAGTGGATAGTGATCTGGGTTACAAGCCAGAGGGCCTGAGTTCGATTTCCGGAGGTGCCTCTGGACTTCCACAACTTCACCCAAGTTATGTGATTCTTTCAGTACTAGTTCTTCTAAAAAACGGAGCCGGCCACAGGGAGAGGAAATGCCCCACCACGCTGAAGTGTGAACGTTACACGCGTTGGTTTTTATATTAGATGAGCTCTACCCTCAAATGTCAAAACCGACTTTCGTGATGATTACCGTGGTAGTATGTTCAAATGTTATTATAATCCCTGGCAGATTAGTGGTGATTAGAATACTTCTTTCATTGAAAATTTCTTTTCTTAATTTTTGATTATTGTTCTTATCAACATATCTATCGACATAAATTTTTAGCAGTAGACTCCTCCCACCGTTATAATTTCTAAATAATTTTTTTTTCCTAGTAGCGATTCCTAATCCGCATGAGCCGATAGACTCTTAATAACGTTCTCTTTGGGCCAAACTTCACAAGTGTCTTTTTAATTTTAATGATCGTGATTTACCTTTGAAAAAGGAAATAGCTCAAGAAATATTCCACATCATAGAAAACAGAAAACAGGCAGTAATTACCTTGTCATTACCGAAAAGAATAATTGTTCAGCAAGTGGTTGCGGGTGAATCTCTCTCTTGTTCTCCCACTGAGTTCATGACCTTGTACCATGGCCATATGAGGTCACCATTAGGGTCTCCAAAAGTCCATTGCTAATGTTGTGTCCGACAGTAGCTTTTATGCTAGTCACACTATGTGAAGTATAATAAAACCAAATGTAAATTACATAAAATTATGAATGGTAACATTCAATGCGTGGTGATATTTTCGTACGAAAGAGGGTACATGAGAACTGTTTGATTCAATTTCAGTCGCATAAAAGTTAATAACGATATCATAATAATATAAATTCTTGTTCAATTACCTGAAATTTTTCCCAAATTTGGAATTTTAAAAAGGAGATCATAATTTACAAAACAAAAAAGCTTTAATTTTTCCGAGGGCCTATATTATACCTTTATATATATAGGGCTATACATAGAATTCGAAACGTGATCATTAAATGACTCTTAATATGCTTTTAAATATATCGTTCAATTGATAACAATATATTAACCAAATGTAACCAATAACCATTAATCAAATTACAAAATATTTTATATAAGAAACTGCTGTTAACAGGAAAGGGTAAGTGGAGTAATAAAGTCAACAAAGTAGGGCTAAAAATGTTATGCAATGTTATCCAATAATAAGGGGTTGACAAGGTTTCAGATTCAATTATTTATTGGTCCGAAATACAAAATTTCATCGCTCAAATCAAAAACGAAAATATTAATATACGGTATAATGCATTACCAAAAGTGAAATTTTTAAAGCTGTTCCAACACCGAATATAGTGCGTTAGTCTTCTACTCGGAATATTTCAGTATATTAGATTACAGCGCACGTAGAGGGATTTTGATGCGTAGATTTTATATTATGTTGGGATCCGATATCCCAATTTCTTCGGCAATAATGTGTGATAGCTTTTATAGTTCTATTATGCCTACTCACCCGGTAGACGATAATTAATAAATAAAAATGTTGGAAACTGTGTTAATTTAATATTTTTTGTTTTACAAATACGATAGCTAATTTTGTAAAAAAAATGCATATTTATTCAATTATACTCTCTTTTAGAGATTTACTGCCTGAACCTTTGGTTCACTTTCAGATATTAATGAGCGGGAAATTTCTAAGCTTTCCCTGTTTTTTTGGTATGAAGGAGGGATGTTTTTCTCAGACAGGCATCAGTAAAAACTTATGCTCTAGTTTACTTCTGCATATCTCTGTAGATTTATATCTCACGAAGAAGCGCTTAACATTTTTGAAGGCTACTACTGCTGTACACTTCATTGCTCTCCCTAAACCGTGGATGTTATTTTACTCAATCTGTGTCAAAATCATAAGCATTATTGTTCGTACACAGATTTTCCAATTTTTTATACACATTTTAACTGGCCTCATATGTATTAGACTAGCATGCACAATACGTAATTTAACAATTTTAATAGAACGCTACAACACGCATTGATCTCTATGTATACGATCACTGCGATTTGGAGATCGGAGAACTTAAGGTTACAAAGTCACCTGAAGATTGCTTAAATAAATGTGATGTACTTCATCCTAAACTACTAATGAGTTTTTACTAAATTTACCACCACAATAATCAACCAGAAGGTCAGTTTGGTAGATGAGGTCAGAGCTCACCCAGCACTAAGCTCAACGGCATGTGAAATTAACACATCTGAGTAGGCTGGCAAGTTCCTTTCTCTGTACCACCTGTGCTTTCCCAGGAGGAACTAGTACCAGAAAAATGGTCCACAGCTTGGGTGAATCTGAGGGTGCCCAGAATCATCACCCGGAATCAAACTCGGTACCTCTGGTTAGTAGCTCAGCGCTCTGCCCAGTGGACTACCACATTGTCTACGACTAAAGAAAAATACTCATTAGTATTTTACATCCCAAAGGCATTCCACTTTCAATTATGCGAAACAGTGTCGTCTTCTCGTAGCCGCTCAATATTCTCTTAAAAATATCTTTACGTTTCTGGGTAAGACCTAATAATGAGCCTCAATCTTAGGTATTCCACTGCTTAAATGTCACAGAATATATTATAGTTCAAACATTCCGAATTCGCATTTGTATCATGAGAGGTTCCTTCATAGGTAACAAACTAAGACTGCGTTATCGTTTTCTGTACGACATAGTATTCTATGAATACATTACTTTCTCAAACGCCACGTGCACTTGCCATTATTTTCACATTATGGTGATCAAAGCATGAGGTAAATGCTCCTGGAACACACATGAAAGTAAACCACTTGTGGCGCACACATGCGGACACGATGAATCCTCTCCTAACCTCGTAAACTCAACTTCTGAAACCTTCGTAGGGATCTTTAAATATCTCAGCAAAAGACTCTAAGGACTTTTGAATTTGCAACTTAAAGTCAAATGTGGTTCAGCCCATCTGAAAATCCACCACACCCATGTTGGCGTGGGAGACTCGGACAGCTAATTTCGCTTTTTATTACATAAGCCTAAAATGGATAAATTTATTCCTATCGTTTTTTATAGATTGAGGCTTTTACATTTTATTTGGTCGATACTAATTTGAATCAAGGACTCCAATACCTGTTCTACGCAATTTTATTTCATAAATTATGTCGTTTTTGTCCCTCCTTTGCGCGTCGCTTGAATCCCTAAAATTGTATGAGATAAATTCACTAAATATATTCCACCATAAAAAAGAATGCATAAACATATTATGGAAAGCCTGGTACCACACAAAAACATGCTCGCGTTCAGAAATCTCAAAATGTTTTGATTATCCTATTTCCCACTAACTATGACCTTCATGCCTTCAAATCGTGAGATATAACGGAGCATTATCTCTTCCAAAATCTTTCATTCAGGAGTCGTAGATTCCCAGCCTGAGGGATGGCTCACGCAATATTGATGTCTCAATCGCAAGGAGCGCAGGGATTTGTGATGCCAGAGATGAAATCAGTAGTCACGCTAGAGGCGTGTTTTTATTTCCACGACTCATTGAAATCGAAGACACTTTAGCTAATTGACAATTTGAGAAAAGTCATTTAACATATTAGTGGAGAATTAGTTTGGACTTTCCTGCCTCTCGGAGGAAAAACAAAGAAATACCGATCAGGCTGCAATAAATTTGTTACTCTGTCGATCCGCCATGTTAAGACTTTTCACTTGTCGGGGACTCGGCCAGCTAGATGAAGGTTTAATGTATACCGCCGTCGGATTTGTAACAGTAAAGCTATCGTAAAATAATCGAAAATGATTAACTATCCCCTTTATAATTGAGATGCAAAAGTGTGTGAAAGCGCGAAATCTATGCGTCATTAAAACGAGCAGAAATTACTTATTAACAGGAAAATTTATATTTACTAAAAATGTTTACGTCAATTTAATTCCTTCGTGCATAATATTAAATTCCATCGTCGTTCACAATGAAACCATAATGCAGTTATCATCCCTCCATAGTATTTCAAGTTGAACTTGATAGGGCAAAAAATGGAAGTGATAAACATCATTCAATTCAAATAGAGAACGCATAAGTGACTCATTGAACAAATTGGAATGTAAACAAAATATTTTTTCCAAAAAAAAGCCTCCAGCATCATTTTCTTACCACAAACACGAGTTCTTTTCTAATCGATTTCCGATTCCGAATCCGTTCATATCAATGTAAAGTTTATGCTGCATTCAAATTCATTTTTATCTTTATATAGAATGAAACTGTGTAAATGTCTTTGTTTCACTCCAAAGAAAATCTAAATTTAAAGAAACACAAAAAAAACTAATACGAAAACTTGAGTTTTACTTATTTTTATTTTTAAATACTTTAAAAAACTGTTTTCGATAGTGATTTCAATTTTAACACAACTTCTTATGCATTCTAAAGAACATAGTATTGCTGTTAAATCGTATTCACTTAATGTAATTCTTATAATCTTGAAATTTTCATACAACTCATATAAAAAAATTAAATGCTTTATTGAATGAATGGAAGGCATTCATAGCTACGACCAACTCACTGAACGTGTTTAATGGACGTGTATCTTCGCTGTCTGCAGCTGGCCATGGTAAGGTCGATATTGAGGGAGAGCGAAGGAAGATTTTTTTTAACGAATCAGATCACGAACAGAATATTCAATGCTCTCTATTAACGAATGATTAGCCTGTCGAGTTAGACCCACCATTTTTTTTACTCATTCCTTGCATTGCATCCTCGTTCTTTTAGTTGACTGATAGTAGGAACTAAAGATTCTGGGAAAAGCCACTTGTGGATTTATTTCTGGATACACGCCCAATGCTACAAAACGGAAAAATGTTGGAACTGGTGCCTATGATTTATATTTCACTCGAAACCACAATTATCTATCAATGCTAAATGGAAGTACTGACGCATAGTCCGGATGAAAGTTCACTTTTCATGTCTAAATCTTGTACGATATATTGAAGTATAGTCATACCGTTCCAAAAATATTTATTAATTATATAAATTCCTTTGGCGGTCATATGGGAAGTGTAGATTGAAAAATTCAATACACAAGTAAGAAAATTAGAGCGACAATGTACAAAAAAACTTGCCGTGCCTAGAGGAATATTCTACATTATTCACGAGTTCATTCCGGTTCTCAGTCACCGATAGATTCAACCGTCAGAAACAATAACGATTATCACACCTAAGGCGTGAGGATACTCGTCACTATACATCGTAAAAGCCTAAAAATATGTCCGGGAACTTTCATTTTGACGCGCGTTCAACGTTTTAAATTATATTCCATACTATCCCGACACTTTTTTTTTCACCTGAATCAAAAAAGACTTGTTTTATCGCAAATGTTACAATTTGTCGAAAATAATTTCAAATCATCTGATTTTGCCCCACGAAAGTTATTTTGACCTAAGATATTAAATGTGTATCCACAGAGTTTTTTATCAGTGCTAAACCTATAAAAGTGAGATTTTATATTTTAAAATAATTTAATAATATTACTTTGAACACAAATTAAATTCAGATAACAGATGCTCATGTCTCAACAAAGCATTGCATCCAAAGTAGCTCCAGAGGGTTCCGTGGCGTCACAGGGTAGACCATAAACTCGCACACACTCACCCCCCCTTTTTCACCTCATTAATGATATTAATGATCCATTCTGATAGCAGAATCAACTTCCGACTAAAATTCACTGACCACTAAGCATCATTTAAATTACTCTCTACTGATGACGCATGGATTTAATCTATTATTGAAAAACACTTGATTGAACCACAGATCGAAATTCTCAAATTTTGAGCAAATTAAAATCAATGACGACTACTGATTCACACTACACCACGTTACGTCAACGTACCACTTATCAGAGAAAGCTGGGACGTCAATGGAGAAGAATACGTTGGCAACGCGATAAATACGCTGGAACATAGGCCGAGGTTAAGACCATGCTCAGAAGTCTCCTGCGCCAACGAGCAAGTATGCGGTACGATATTATTTTTCGCAATCAATATTACAAACCTTTTTCCTGCTTCTTTAATTTTCTCCCTAAGAAAAAAAACATGAATATGGATGCCATATTACAGCTACACAATCCTTAGAGACCAACGGAATTTTTCCATATCATTCATTTCATTATTACAACTACGTAATTTCTGGTGAGATATCAAATAAAAATACATTCCATGTTCCAATGATTACGTTCATGCGATGCCAAAAAAAGGATATTTGAAGTATTATCATTTGACTTAAAGATCCTTTCAAGTTTTAATCATCACCAATTCTTTTTCAAACGTTTTTTTGCGACCGTTGATCGCAAACAGCAGTATCTTGATGACATCAGGAAGCGTGAAACCGTTTACATAAGACTTGTCCTTTAGGAACTGGACAAGCGATCATGCTTCTGTGCTTGCCAACTCCATCGAATTTTTCCAATTTCCTCAGAAATCGATAATAACGACCCTAGAGCCAGTAATTCAACGAAGGAAGGGACTTTAATGTGTGCTATCTTTACACTTCCCTGATGTGGGGTCGTTGTCATCAAAGCGCCGAGCAAACGCAACACTTAAAACCTGGATTGAATATTCAATAATGCCGTCAAGGGATTTGACAGTGTTCGACTGAATTCTTAGCCCCATTCCTAATGTTTTTCCTTGAGCAACTTTGGAAACCCTTTGACATGAGTTTACTATTATGATGAATAAAATACAGGGATTTTTAATACTTATAATTCATGCAAGTAGGTGAAACGGGACTTATGCATATTTTCTCACACATTGGTTTTCCAGGCATTCCGAAGGATATAGACAACCATTTACTAAGTGATGTGGTATATCCTCCCACGCTCGGTGCCTGACACTACTAAAAGAAAATCCCTGACTCGTAGAATCTGTAGCCTGTTCAAATACAGTAACCAACCAGTTTTTATAGACATTCATTAATTAAATTTCTGCACACCCTTTATGTCGTCAAATTAATTTAATTAGTCAAATTCCTCAGGTCTAACTAATTCTTATGATAATCAATTTAATGTTGGGCTTATTTTAAAAAATATCATGCAACGAAAAAATATAAATAGAAAAAGCGGTATCACTCGATTAAAACCCTTAAAGTTTATTCCTTATACTTGTTTTTATGATAATAGCTAGATTTAATTGAGTAGCATACATGGTAATTACTATGCTAATGCAAAACCTTTAATAAAATACCTAATTATAACAAAATAATTTATTAATATTTTATGCGTATACATTTCTCATTTACATTTAAAACTTTATATTTATAAATTATTACTAACGCAAGCATCATTTTTCATTCCCGCCTTTATTATCCATTGGATTAAACATACAAGCGATGAAATAGCAATTATTTTTATTTCGTCAAAGTAGCTGTAGAAAAACAATTAAAATTGATCAAGGTCGGACCTTGTGTTTCTGAAGAAATTTCTCGCGGGTCTTTATCAGATTGATCACCGTAACTGCTATATCATATTTAAAAAATGAAATTTTTAGATCACGTATTGAGTTTTTAAAAAATCTAAATACAAATATAATTTAAAACACCAAAAAAACTCATAAGAAATTATAATTTTATTTAATAAGGCCAATAAATACATTTTTTGTAATTTTATTCAATTATATCGAAGAAGCTATTACTAATAAATCTAGAATCAAATACTTCAATCACAATTCAGACTTGTTAAAAAGCGAAAAATGAAGTCAACTTCATCTTTATTTCTAAGGACATGGAAATCAAATCAAGCGATAGAGTATTTTCACATATATTTTCATCATATATTAAGAGTATAGTATAAGTCAATGGTTGGATATATTTCTGTTATTCGCCAAATAACAGCAGAAACGAAATTTGAATAGGCTTAAATGTCGACTGTAAAAATGTATAAAAGACGAAAATCTAGATAAGAAATCTGTGTCTGTATGTAAGTGTTAGGTATCACTATTTTAGACGCTACACAAAAGAAATATTTAGTGGGAGTGACTGTTGAAGAACCATTTAGGTAACCTGTCTGAATACTAGTTCTCGATCTTACAGGAACAGACTTATGCACCATGTTTGATGATGATGATGGGGATTTGATAACCCCCTTGGTGTCAGATGTTGAAGCCAGCATGTAGAGAGATCTTGTAATCGTCTTTTAATGAGTTTTACATGTGCCTTTCGATCGTCGTTGTTGAAAGGATTTTCAATTCATATTTTCTATAGTCCCAGAAAAGGAACGAAATTTTTAAGCCTTTTCAGGTCGTTAAAAGTTGTTGTTTTAATATAATCCACCTGTTTTCTTTTCAGTTTCTACATCCTTTAATACAAATAACCCTAATTAACTTGACATGCTTCAGATATATTTCGGCTCTGTGAAAGAGACATGGCTTTATCGAGTGACAACACTTTTGCTTAAGCATCCAATAAAACCACTAACGCTTCTCCATGGAGCCCACCTAACTTATTATGGTCATTCTTTATTAAATATTGCAAATAAAATAATCAAACGAAATTGCGTAAAAAATTACGCAATTTTGTCCGTTGTACTGAAATGAATAAGCTCTACATTTCACATTCAACGTTGTTTCCCACATTTATACCTCTAGTTACTCAATAATTTGTGTTTGGAGCAACGAACGAATAATTAACAATTTCAAAAGAGGCGTTTTCAAAATTTCAAACGTTATAAAAACCTATTATGAAGGATATCGCAGTCTGTGAGGAGTCTTATTGCTCCATATAGATTTTGGAGTGAGAAAATTATATTTTATCGTAATAAAAAGCACTTTTTTAGCCCGCAAATATATCTTGTTCCCTTTTCCTTAATATTAATATCTAGTGACAAGGCAAAGAGGAATTGTGGAAAAGGAAAATTTGCGTTCCATGTAAATTTTCTACGAGATATAGTGACTACGAGACTATTTTGAGGTATTCGAAAATTATGAGCCAAACATGCTTGTGAATCCCAAAATGAGTTCCTGCATAATTTCAATTTGTTACCAAAATATTTTCCGAGGATAAATACTTGCTAAAGTTAGAGCTTTGGTTCAATTTTTGCCAAATTAATTTTTATTTTAAACAATTTTTAAACCCATGGAAAAGTAAGTTATACATTTTTAAAATAAAGTTCAACAATAAATTATATTCAATACTATCATTAATGTGTCATCTTTCCCTTTCATTTTCATGTGTCTCTTTAAAGGGATTTATCAATTTTACAGATTTATATGCATTTCAAGAATTGAACTTAATTATTTCACTATCTAAGGTAACTTTGAGATATAATTTAAAACAAAAGGAGTAAAATAAAACAAATTTCCACTTTTTTCTCTTAAATACCTTTCTTTTGTTTCGGCTAAAAGCGTGCATATAATGCTTTTTTTACTTATTTTACTTGAATAAAAATCGTCAATAAAAATAATTAAATTATAATTCGACCGTTAGAACTAACTTCTTGCTTTCACGAAAATGAAATTGAAGCTATGTGTAGCCAAATTAGGAGAATTTTTGAAGGAATAGGAATAGGCTTTTCCGTAAAGAGAAGAAGCCTAAAAGCCCTCCTCACAGAATATTAAAAAGTAAGATAGTGATTTCCGATTTTTAAAACTTATATGAATGGATCAATTCTCTTGTATCGGATATTTTCGGATATTTTATTTATTAATAATTTAACTAACTGTAACTCGAGTAGTATTTCTATCAGAAAAGTGGAAAACGTTAAGCAGTCAGGTAGGTAAACTTATCATGACTGATATGAAGGAATAAAGAGATTACGCATAGAATACGTATTCGATACTGCGTAAAATTTGTAAGGGTGACGGAATTATTATAAAAACAAATCAGAATATCAATCATGACTCAATTGTAAACAAACGGACGGCATGTGCATGGACAGATTTAATGGGAAAATATACTAGAAATGTAATTCGGGATATGAAACTAATTTAATTAAACTAGGATCTTCGATTCAAATAGAGTATTGTGGTTTCCATTACTTATAAATATTTCGCCAAAGATAGCTACTCATAAATTGACCAAAATCTATACGTAATTATTAGTCTTTGGGTAGTCTGCATGACTTTTGCTTGAATTTCCAGAAATTTTTCCATTTCACCTTTGGAAATAAATATACTCCAGTGAGAAATTAGGAAAATGAAATAAATTGTTAATAATCATTTCATTTCACCACTTTGTTGCAGTACTAAGTGTATTTCTGTTTATGAAATCTACGGCAGCCTTAACCTATTTATTAATTGAATTATCTCTCTCAAATTCTTTGAGTTTAGTGCAGCGCGCTAGTTAAATTAATAACCTGTGTTTTATATATATTATTTTAACGGCATCTGAGTGTAACGAGGGTGGTGCTCATTTTTTAAATACGTGCCCGTAGAAAGAAAAATGACATTCATGTTTTATGTTTATCTTTCATGCACTCGCACGTGCGTTATAAATACTGTTTATATTAACTGCTTCCCTCAGCACTCTTGGACTCCATAACCAAACATTTAGCGTAATATATTTTCGTCTGAAACCAATTGGTATTTGGTTGGAGAGTGTCCGTGCCCCAAGGTCGCGTGTTTGAATACAAACCCATAAATTATTATTTAAATAATAACATTAAAAAGACAGTCAATACGAGGGATAAGAATGCATTACGTCAGGTTCATTGTCCTTCCCTCATCACTTAATCCCTCACGACATATTTTGAATGTCAATCTCAATATTACATTACATCAGCTCCATACGCCCATTTTTTATCTATTACGTCCTAAATCCGAATAAATCAACATAATCAACCGTAAAGTTCGCAATCGGCTATTTCTTTAGATGAAGTATGAATGCAAGATATGAAACCGTTTTCGGCTTCACTTGGTGGAATTTCTCCATCGTGATTAGAATAAAAAAACCAGCACTGCAATTCCACATAAGATATTAAATCACGTCCATGGCACTGTCTGGCATCATCGCCCAATGATGATGCCGCACAGTGGTGAAACCATGGTTGTGGATGAAATATATTTTGTGGAATTGCAGTGTTGGTTTTTTTCTTCTAATCAAAAAATGAACGCAACTTAATTGATTGGAATCAGTTGGCCGCATGGTTTTTGTACGCTGTCTTTTATGAGGGACCATATTCGCTTTAACTTGTCAAACCTCCTCCGAAAAGAATCTTTGTTCCAATTCTCCTCCTATTTTAGGGCGAAGTAATAAAATAGAGAACCTGTAATAATAAACATCAAACCATATTAATCAACCAGAAGGCTGTTTTGATAGATGAGATTATTGCCTAGTTATCACCCAGTACTAAGCCTAACGGTGTGTGAAGTTCACACATGAGATTATAGGGGCATGTTCCTTTCCTTATGCCACCTGCAATTTCACAGGAAAATCTAGTCCCCGAAAATATTACTGAGCTTGAGCAATGCTAAACGTTTTCAAAACACATCACCCGAAACACTGAACGTCTAGTTTATAATGAATATGAAAGAGTAAATTTATTATTAAGTTGATGATAAAAAGAGAGTAATGTGAGCGAAAAAGCATTTATCATAGCTTGATAAGTTATGCACTCATAGTTATCGACCAGTACGTAGGTAATTAATGGCGGACAGTATATTTTAGACCCTTTATTTCACTACAAACTCCTTTAAAAAATTATTAAGATGGAGATTTAATTTCATTATAAACTACTTTCGGACCAGATATTGGACCTAAAATCTCGTAATTTAACACATATAAATTTTTCAGCATAAAAGGAAACCACCATTTTCACTAGGAAAAATTTATTCCGCTTACCTCAACTTTTTTATGCAAACATTTGCCATGCATCGTGGATGGCTGGGTTTTAAACCTTTTCAACTAACCTCTTTTTTATTTAGTAACATTAACAGAGTCATACGGAGTATTTCTCGGTGACAGACGAATGGGTAAACGGAAAGGTATAGGACAAAAAGAAGTTAACAGCGGAAAGAAAGTGTTAAAAATCTTCAGCTTTCGTTTGCTATTGTCAAAGCTCATGATATTTTGTAAGAAATTCATTGCAAGCAAGGGAAAGGTGAAGCTTCTGGCACCCGTAGCTATTCGCTGTACGCTTTCTGATTCCTGGCAACCAATACGAGGTAAATGCACAAAATCCCAAAATCTTTGAAAAATTTATCTCTCAAATAATGGAGATTTTTTTACAAATTCACCCTGATATGAGGTAGAAATTTATTTTTCCGATTATAACTCCCATAATTTATTCCGAGAATTGCTATGACTATGTGTATTAGAATTAGAAATATATATATAT